>OLMO02000262.1:4389010-4400986 GCA_900291935.2 Cassiopea xamachana | reverse complement strand
CCTGCAGAGCTTAACATAATGCAAACAAGATATGGATAATGGACGAGATTACGAAGTCCAGCTAAACAATGAGACGCTTGCTGATACTCTCAACATTAAAAGAATACAAGAAAAGTAGAGCTGGTCTATGTAGATAAGTTCGTTAGATTGCAATATNTTCCATTTTGGTAGCACGCTCAATATACGTTGGTAGCACGCTCAATAATTGATGAAAATATACCTAATGACAGCATCTAATAGAGGAGACACCTGTACCTTGTAGCTTTGCGTGGACGTTTGCATGAGATGTAGAAAACATAAGACTAGAAAGGTCTTAGTAATTAAGGAACATGACAGTGGCGTAGCCATAACACCCGGGACCCTAGTAAGATTGGAGGCCCGTCCTATTTTCACCCCCAAATAATACCAAAAGAAGCATCTCCTGAAAATCACTGAGTGGCTCCTTAAGTGCCTCAAAAGTTTGGGGTCCCTATCAGTTGTCCTAACCCCCATAACCCCAACCTTTTGCGGTTACACCACTGGAGCATGGTTGAGTGAAAACATACCTAACGTACACAGGTTGAGGCAAGAGCTGTAGTGAAGTTGGACAAATAAGAGATGTTAAACAAACAGCTATCCACGACCATCGGCTTGGTGTGGTAAGGGGCCATTCACTTGTTCCAAAACACCATTTTTACAGTTTTTGAGACTTTTTTGGGACTTAACAATCCTACAGTGCACCCATCGACAGATTAACAAAATGGACTTTGTCGTACATACATACACACACATCTGTATATAAATATATATATATATATATTTATTTATTTATTTATATATATATATTTATATTTATATATGTATATACATACATACATACATACACACACATCTATATATATATATATATATATATATATATATATATATATATATATATATAT
Source organism: Cassiopea xamachana (assembly GCA_900291935.2). Lineage (NCBI taxonomy): Eukaryota > Metazoa > Cnidaria > Scyphozoa > Rhizostomeae > Cassiopeidae > Cassiopea > Cassiopea xamachana. The sequence goes on along the minus strand of OLMO02000262.1, from coordinate 4,400,063 downwards.
ATATATATATATATATATATATATATATATATATATATATATATATTGCTTTAATGGGACCTTCTGGCATCTATCTTGAGACAAAATTTTTGTACGTTTTGTTTTTACTTGCTTGTACATTTTTCAAAGTTTTTGTATTCCTTTTGTTTCGTTTTCTAAGTATTATAATTTGCTGTTAAAATGTGGATACCACCCATAGCCACAACTCGGTGACCCAGTGTCTTTTTTGGCTATGGAGGATACATTGTACTGTAATATATTGCGTTAGTTGTTTTTAATTGATGTTAATGATAACAAAGTCCCTAAGGTAACTTATGGACCAGTCATTCTCAACTCTGGGTGCTGGGGCAGGTTATGATTTAGGAAATCATCAACGGTTTGTTACAATCTTCATTTTTATAAAACAGAATGCATTGAATTTCTGCTACTCATTAATTTGTATTACTTTTTTTGGAAAAAATTCCAACTTGTGATTTGATCTTCCTGGAGATTGGTAAAAACCGTCCACACGTGTTCAACTTTCCAATAATAACGTGACTTCGGTCCCGAAAATGAAAAACTAATTAAGAAACTTTTATTACAAGAATGCCAACATTCTCACGTCCAACAGGAGCAATTGTATCAATTTGCTTTTGGAGCTAACATATCATCTTAAAGAAACGCGAAACATGGCAGATATCCCATTTTTATAAGATATGGCAGACTAGTAGTTTCTCAAGGCAGATAGGACACTCATCAAGTCCTATCGATCCGCGTGCGCCTCCTGGTGACGTCCATAATCACTTTTCTCCAGAGTTCCCTATCTTTGACCTCTTCTTTCAACTGTCCGAGCTTCATCCTAACTGCTTCCTTCACACCATCCACCCATATGGTACGGGGTCTACCTTTTCTCCGAGTACCTCATATCTTTCATAATGCATAGGAGTTAGCTTCCTAAGCACGTGTCCTACGTAACCAAGTCTCAATTCAACAATCATGGCCTCTAGACTGTACTCAGGTTGGATCTTCTCAAGGATTTCTTTACTTGTAATCTGTCTTGTCCATGGGATCTTCAGAACTCTTCTCCACCGCCAATGTTCGAAAGCATCTATTGTCTTTCAGTCAGTCAGTCCAGGTCTCTTTTTGTTTTTTCTTATGTTTTAGTAAGTAATGTCGGGGAAAGGCCGTAGTGCCTATAACAAAGCCCCGACAAAGGAAAAACTGACAAAATGAGGCGAAGTTTAAGTAGAACGGGAGACAAGATCAAGTTTGTTGATGTTATATTTGAAAGATGACAAATTGTAGGATTCAGGGAAAGTAGTGGGTGACAATGAGTTCCACAGTTGAGAAGTTCTAGGAATGAAAGATGATTTGTGAGATAGAGTTCGTGGATTACGTAGTGTAACTGGGAAAGGGTGTGAATAGGTAGAGCTTCTGGTTCTCTTCGTTCCTATTGAGATGTCATTGCTTCTCCATATTTTATCCAACTTTCTCAAGGCTGCTCTTCCTAGTGTCAACCTTCTTTCCATTTCTTTGATACAGGGGTATCGCTAAAATACGAACTGCAAATTAACCTTGCAAAAAAAGTGGTTCCACTTCACTGTTTACACAATACAAATCATGACTCTACTATGTGTGGTTGGAAGGGAAAAAATTTTTCCGCAAAAATTGTGGGAAAAAATTGTGAAGAAAAGACCGCAAACAGACGCTAATCTGCAGGGTTCTTCATTTCTCCCATTCTCTTATAGAATCGTGTAACCTAAAGTAGGTCTGCGAGCACTTTTTCACAATTCTTTCCCACAATTCTTGCTGAAAAATTTAATCTCTATTTCAATCGAGTATAGCAGGGGGTCATGATCTGTTCGGTATGAATGGAGAAGTAAACCATTCTGCTTTTTCAAGGCTAATTTACAGCCCGTGTTTTAATGGGCATTCGAGAAACTACTATTTAGTACTAGAATGCCATGCGAAAAACTTTACGTCAAATTAAGAAAATTTTAGTGCTAGATACCGATCCCAATTACTTACAAAAAAATTATATCTTTATAAGTTCTTTTCGTTAATAAGAATAAAGCTTATAAGAATATTGAGGCTCAAGATAACTGAAAATTAAGAATAGCTTAAGAAAAATGCAAGGCTCAAGCTTCATCAAGGAGTTTTTTGTACCCTAGTTATAATACTGCTTTCAGATGTTCTTTTGCATTATTGATACTTAGTTTTATAATGTAGTAAAACATCAACAAAGATTGGCTGAAAATCAGAAAAACTTTAGAATATTGAGGCTCGGAAAAAATTTAATCTTCTTTTATTATATATATATACTTCTAATTCTTACAAAATACAAGATACAAGACAAAAACACGAAGTACATGAACGATACCGCAGGGAGCATGCTATGCCATATCAGCTCTGCGGCATATAAGGGATCATTCACGCATTTGATTTCCGTTATAGGCATTGCAAAACCCGAATGACTCCCAATCAAAATAGCAAAAGGATATGAAAATCAAACTAGAACCACTAATTGTTTATTAGACCACTAACTTACATCTTCTTAAAAAAAGAGTGTATATTCAAAAATTGACAATGGACTATTCATTGCTGCTTGCTCCCCATGATATCAGCCTAGTAGTGTTTGTATCAGGCCCTGGCCAAACGACTCGACCTTTCACTCGTTTGTTTGCTCGACAAGATATCGAGGGAAAAATAGAGCCGATTCGCCACCTTGTTAAGTGAGTCAAGTGGAGTTGAGTGATTGAGTGAAGTTTGATCTTTGTCAAAAAAATCGAGCGAGAGAATTGTTGTTGAGTGAAAATCGACTCGTTTGGCCACCTTGTCGAGAATGTCGAGTGAAAGCGTGCGCAGTAGCATCTCATTGGGCGGGCAAATATTTGTGATAGCAAACATTTTAGCTGATATACGTTGCGGAAATATGACTAGCTGAAAAGTCGAGAGAAAGTCGAGTGAAAAATCGAGTCGCTTGGCCAAACTTGTTCGACTACGCTCAACTTTGAGATGCAATGTTGAGGAAAGAATCGAGTGAAAAATCGAGTCGTTTGGCCAGGGCCTAAGAGTACTGTAATGCAATGTTTTTTTTATTTGTTTTATAGTTGGTCTAGCCAGATCCATTAGCTTATCTGTAATTAAGCATGGCTGTGTTGGTCAGAAACTGGATGGGCGACCTCCAGATGAACGACCAAAACAACTCACTCCGCCGTCCTTCGGAAGGGACGTTAAACTAGGGGTCCCATGCCTGGATGAGGCATGTATAGTAGGCCTAAAGTAGCTGAAAAAGCTAGGTATAACAGCCTACTGAAAATAAAGTAAAAAAAACAACAACAACAACAAAATGATGATGAGAGTACTTAATCGCAATGCTAGCAAAAATATCAATGAAAGATAGCGCATGGCATGAGTCACGTTTCCCTTCACGTCTCAATTACAATCAGACTTAATACAGCAACAATCTCAGAACGTCTGGCAAGCAGAACAACTGCAGAATGCTGTATAACGTTTGGCAGGTGAAAATTCCAATGCTTCAATGTGACTATTGCAGAGTTAAAACTTAAAAAGGAAGTGCTACTCAGAAATGTGCCAAGACACATTCTATTGGGGGGGGGGCGTTTTGAATATTTGACCAACTACCCAGGGGTATATCCTTAATGCTGTTAATAAAGAAAATGGTCAAGGAAAAACACTTTCTTGAACATTCAAACATTATGGGGGTGGGGGCATGATGCCCCCATGCCCCCTAAAAACACATCGTTGGTACTACTGCGCTGCATGAAATACTACTAGGGCACTAATTAGTATTGGGGATATGACCAGGGGTATCAAAATGATTTTCAAAGTGATGGGGTCTGGTCACTAATGTCAGGCATAATCTTGAAACCCAGCCTATCTGTGCTGGCTACAGCACCACTTTCAAAGCTTTTGGAATATGAATAAATAGAATATGGTCTTTTATGACACCTTTTTCTGAAAAAGGTGTAAAAATGTTAAATTTAATTATATTTTAGGGGTGCTAGACAGAGAAAGTGATATTTCAACATAATTTCTGAGATCTGAAGGGGTGCTAATTTGCAGCCCAAGGGGGCACCATTTTTCTTAATAATGAAAGTCCCTCCTAGAGAATACTTTTCCAGTACATTACTGACCTCAGCTTCAATATCCCTGATGGCAGCTTATTATGTTGCTATTGTACTATTTGGGCAAAACCCTATAGAACTCAGAACCACAACACCATAATTTCTAGAAAACTTGTGGTTGTAAATAAATTACTAAATGAATTGCTTGATCCTCCAAAACCTCTAATGATAATTAAGGAATGATGGTAGAGTAATGTTTATTCAAAACAAGCAATTTTGAAACCATAATTTATATAAACCTCTGATCTCATATCAAGGCTAGAAACTTCATGGATTACAACTTGAGCAGAACATGACTTTGGGTATTAATAATTTATAAGCCAACTGATATTGTCTGCAGACTGTGCTTCAAGTATATGCCATGGTAACTGTACAATGCACTGTTCAGAACTGTCCTAGAAAAATCCCTATCTTAAATTGAATTGATAATTCTTAGCAATAAATTTTGCATAGATAGCATTTATCTCACCAGTTGTCTTCAAAACCCACACACATTCACTAATACACATCCAGAGTATGTATTCCTAAAGCTGCTTTACCTAAATATGGCTCCAAGCATTAACATCTTTTGGGGCATGCAAATTGCAAATCCCCCTCCCCCCCACCAAAAATAGATAATACCTTCACTATAGGAAAACAAGAAAAAATAGTTCTGACAGAAGAGAAAGCCCACAGATTTCTGTTTGTCAGTACTTTTTGCCTAGTTTGCTAAATTTTTATTGATCCTGGCTAGAAAACTATCAAGTCTGTCATTCTAGCCAGGGAGGGAAACTCACAAAGTGCTCTTAACTGCCTGAAATTGTATTATATGACTCTATATTGTTGTAAGGAGAAGAGTTTGCAAAGCAACAGATGCAGTAAGTGTTTGCAGCACAGTAAAAATGGAATGTTGTGATTGTTTGGATATGTTTTCAAAATAAATACAACTTCACGTTTAACTTTCACATTGGCTATTGAACAGGCAATCAGTGTTTTCGAAGGTTAGTTAATTGATCAAGAGCATCTGTTATGTGTGAGAAAAACATAATTCTCTGTGGCTTTTGAATAGAATGTTCAATATCTGAATCCCTTGAGTTTAGGGGTGGTGCATCACAATTACATATACCATATTTTAATAAAGAAAATAAAACAAGGTTCAATCCAATGAACCTGAGAGAATTAAGTCTTACACCCCAAAATTAATGATTATTGAAGATTTAATTCCCAATTGTATGCTTCTGGCACATGTTGTAACAATGGAGCACTAGCAGAAAGAAGGATAAACAATACTAAAAGGAAAACTCAGCTTCTATGAAGGGATTGACGCTTCAAAAGTTCATTCGCATGAGCTTTTGGTGTACTTGGAAATGATGGAGATAATTTCCCATGAAGTATGCTATGCATGACCCTGCAGATGGGGTATATTTCATTATTACGTATCTATGCTACCCCAGCTCAACTCTCACAGTTACCAAATCGTACTTAACATGATAAAACTCCCCAAAATCGGAGTCAAAAATGAAAGTAGTAAATCTTGGTCGCTATTTACTTATGCTTCGTTCTAGTATGCTGTCTGACGATTTACAACAAATATCGCTAGGTACTAACGTTTTAACTTTGTTTACATTGCATAGGATTTGCATTCACTCGAAAGTATCAAAGTCGGCTGAAATGAGCAATACACCTAACACTTCGCAAATGCTACGAGATGCAAATCTACTACATAACGAATAAGCTCATGATTACGTGAATAAACGATGATTTCCACCAATCTCTGTGACACGTATTTACGTTTTGCACTGTTCTTCCCTGGCATATTAAACGTAAACAAACCAATTAAAAGCAAGTAGGTTTCCTGCTTTCGTTGAGACTCACGCAAAAATAAAGTTGCTTAGCCATGTGTGCAGGTGTAATTTTTGATAAGTCGCTTAACCTTTCGCCTAAACTTACTTTAGAACTTGAAGCATACGCTAGTAAGTGTTTTAACCATAGAACATGGAAAGTCAGTACAAAAATTCAGATGGAATAAAAGATGCAAGCTAGAATCTTACCCCGACTGATCCAGAAGCCACATTTGTAACTCCAATGGTATTTTAACATTATCATCGTATTCCATAGTTACTGGAGACTTGCACGATATTTGCAAGAGTACGAGCTACTGCCCATCAGCTGAAATTTCATTTTGATCAAAACCACTGTGTTTTAATTTGATTTGGAGAGAGCACGTAATTACCTCTCTATGAAAAGGCATTATTCCCCATCTGCTGTTAACAAAACAGAAAATGGCAAGCTTAGTTGAAAACTTTTTTGTCTGCAATTAAATCATCGTCATGAGCTATCCTTAATACTTGGCAAGGTGAAAAACAGACGCTCAAAAGTCTCTGGTTTCCTCTACTCTCAAGACCATCGTCCCTCAAAGTGCGCGTCAAGACGAATGAACATCTGCTCCCTTCGCCGCCTGTCAATATTTGATTTTATATTCTGCTTAAACCATTTTTGTCGCATAGATAATAGACCATTTCTAAAAATCATCAACTCTAATAGACGGGTTTCGATGGTATTTAATTTTTCTCACGGTAGCCGCGACACCATTCTCCCTTTTAACCTTAGGCCGATTATTTAATGTTGCATCGCAGAGGTAAGCTCAATGGTAAATCCTAAAGGGGGCGCGTCTTGACAGTGGCCTTGACACCTATTTGGGTTCATCCATAAAGGTTTCCGCACCTTAGGAGAGGGTGGGAAGGAGTTAAAAGCTATACGGGCATAATTGGAGACGGGAGGGAATAATTAACTGTATGGTGGTCGGCGTCCTTTTCAGAGAGGTTTCGTTAACGGAGGAGAGGGCATGCACAAGTTATTGTCATATCTCTGAGATGTTTACCTTTCCCTTGCGAAAAGCACTTCTTTTTTCGATGTTTTATGCAGTTGTTTTAATAATTTTCTAACTAGTAAATTAGAGTATTGGAATGAAAGTGAGTGCGAGCGAAAGCTCACAGGTAAGGTAAACTATCTTATCAAGTTTACAGACAAGATCATAAGTTGTGTCCGCATGTACAGGGGAGGGGTTACTAAGTAAATAGAGAGAGGCGTAGTAGGATGGGCAACCTCTGACACCCCCGAAGAAATGTACTGAAGTTACATCTAAGTGGGCAGGGGATAGGAGAAGGGTAAAAAAGTAGCAGAAAGATACGGACATCCTCGGACAACCTTTATGGCTGACGCCTTTCGTGACTAATAAAAGGGAGAAAAGTTTACGAGCATTCGCTGACTGTGTGATTTTGTGCAATCCTTGACACCTCAAAGATCATCTGCGGTGTAGTCAAAATACTTCAAGTTCATTGCGACGAGCCCTTTAATAATAGAACAGAATTCAACTGCACAGCTTGCCGCAACAACATTGGGAGAAGAGGATAACCAGTTAATGATATTCGTCATAGCAGTCACTCATTGAAGCGCGTTGATGACAATGAAATACTTTGTATTTTGACTTCATCTACAAATTCATTGATATCCACTGTCTAGGAATCTGAGCTCTCATTTGTCATCATAAATGCAATTCACTGAGATTTAGGCCAACGGGATTATCACCATCAATGCTTTGAAGAAGGTTACAAGTTTTTAATAATAACTTTTCGGCCATTTTGCTGAAAAGTTCTTAATTTTTTCGCGATTCCAGTGTCAAAAAGTATACTCTCTCATTTTTAATGCACTGGCTAAACGACTCGAGTTTCCTCTCGATTTTTCCTCACAACTGATCTCACAGTTAACTGTAGTCGACCATGCGTGGCAAAACGACTCGATTTTTCGCTCGACTTTTCTCTCGGCTTTTCAACTACTCATATTTCCGCAACATATATTAGCTAAAAATATTTAACATTACAAGTATTTGCCCGTCCGATTAGACGCTACTGCGCATGTTTTCAGTCGACTTCCTCGACAAGGTGGCCAAACGAGTCGATTTTCTCTCAAAAACAATTCTTTTGCTCGATTTTTTGACAAAGGCCAAACTTTTCAACATCATTCGACTCCACTCGACTCAGGCTCTGTTCGCACGATAACGGATTCATTATCACTACAGATTCTTGACCTAATCCGATGTAAAATTTTCGTCTGTTCACACGATATCGGATTCACTTTCCACCTCTGTTCACACGAATACGCTCCTCTTCGTATCGCGTTGCTAATGCTATTGTATGAAAGAACTTTTCATAGCAATAGCATGATGATAGCATGAAGAATGTTGGTATGTTGTAAGTTCGAAAACGATGACTGCATGCATAGTGTTGGAATGTTGTGAGTTTGAAAACAAGGTTTTCCGAATGCCCTTCAGGCTATGCCATGCCATCTCCAAGCCATAGAGATCTTCCGGAGTGATAATGCATCGGATTCATCTGTTGACACTACCACTAAACTAATTCGATGCGTTTAGTACCCCACTTCCACAGCGTAATAATTTGACTCAAGAAAAGAGGTGCGGAGTGCATCGGAGTCGTGTGAACAAAAGGGCTATCTGAGGCAAGATTAATACGCTGTGCAACGTATCCGGTATCATGTGAACAGGCCCTCACTCGACAAGGTCACCAGACCATTTGATTTTCCCCTCGATTTTTGTCGAGTAAAAATTCGAGTGAAAAGTCGAGTCGTCCTGCCAGGGCCTAAAACGTGATCACATGAGAATGATCAAAGCTAGGCATACCAAAGAATATCTGTACGAATCGTTAGAAGCAGATATTTAACCATAATACCAAAAAGAGAAAGAAAAGCCCTCCTTTTTTCTCTACAGTCTCCTTCCTATACAAGTTTTTTGTAAGGAAGCCGTCATTTTGCCTTCGCCTCAATTTTCTTACCATTTCACGAATTGAGCCTGATATCTTAATGAAGTTTCTTAACTTTTACTGAAACAAACTGGCTGAAATGGGCTATACTTTCTTCGTTTATCGTGTACGCTCGAATTTGAATTCCATTTTTAACATTTTGAATGAAATAATGACGTGATATCCACTTTTGGCCAACAAAAACACTTAGGCTCCGTTTACGCAATACCGGATAGCTATCTTCGCGCCGCGACTTCTTTATCGGATAGGGGGTACCATTTACACAATTCCAAAGCTATCCGGTACGAGATGCTCCTCAAATAAGAGGGACTGTCACTTCGTTCTGTAGGTGATATGAAAGCCACGATCTCCCTACCCGACAGAGATCATTCCATGACGCAACGCGACGATAGCAACTGGTATAGTGTAAAAGGGGGCCTTAATTTTTGAAATGGAGCCTTGTGATTTCCTTACGACATTCTTTAGATTTTAGCTATTTGAGTCTCAGTTTCTTATAAGCTTTTCTCTTATAAGAAAAACGTGTATGCCTTCTTGCTAGCATGAAGTAGATTGAAAGGTGGACATTAGTAGTACTAATGTCCAAAATTAAACTTCTTGGTATTTATCTCAAGAGTTTGTTATGTTCCATCTTGTTCCTGCCAAATCTATGTAAGTTTTGTTTACGATATGCGTGTATTGAAGAAACACAAATCTGACATCAAGCAAAGCTAAGAGATTTTTAAGAAGCAGAGACAACTGAGATGTAAAACCAAACTTAAAATACTCCTTTCACAAGAAAAGTTCTAATTAAACTAGCAGTAAAATATAAACAATATGGTATAAATTTACACGGCTTTTTATAAGAAAGTGGTTTATAAGAAAGTAGTGCTCAGCTGTTCAAAAAGCTAAGAAAGTTCAGTACTGGATTTTTGAGATTTAAGAAAGCCTTTCGGTGTTTATGTATGTAAAATTCGATTCATCTGCATACAAAATGTCATGTATGTGATGTTTGCTACCCTCTAGCAGTTAAACTTCTGTTATATACTAAGATTTATCATCATTTCATATGTACATGGAGCTTTTTCACTTTCCATTAATGTGCGTGCTCAAAATATTATTCACTTCATCAAGACTATTATTCCTGATCCAGTGAGGCGTGTTGGAACCACCAGAAGCTCTACCTATCTACACCCTTTCCCAGTTACACTACCTAATCCACGAACTCTATCTCACAAATCATCTTTCATTCCTAGAATTTCTCAACTGTGGAACTCATTGTCACCCACTACTTTCCCTGAATCCTACAATTTGTCATCTTTTAAATCTAACATCAACAAACTTGATCTTAGCTCCCTCTCTACTCTCTCAGTTTTTCCATATATATATATAATCGAATCGGAGTGGGTAAAGGTCTTAAGAAAGTTTTGATGCTGGAATTGTGAGGGAGTTAACAAAGTTTCGGTACTGGGCGAAAAAACTCTCTTGTAAGAAAGACATGTATTTGGTGATGGTGTGACACGTTGTCTCGAAACATTCACAAAATATCATGGAATAGTCTTCACGTGTATGTCTTAGTATTAAAATATTGCTTGTAAGAAGTATAGATAATACCATAGGACAATACACGACTGCATAACAACTAACAGAACGCGTTAATTAACTGAAACAAAAGATAAACCGAGGGTTCGCAGTTCGAAGCTAAACGGAAGTTCGAATCACGTCAATCAAAAACTAATAAACATGAGTCACGTAGTCTATCTTTCCGACACTTAGCATCGTTCTGTTGCAATAAAAGAAAAGAAATTACAATTTTTTTCGTCGTGACCATTCCTTTGAAGTTCATATACTACATCCAACTCTCAATTGTTTTTAGACAATGCCTCACAAATTTTTAATATCCTCAGGACATTAAAGATTTGTGAAACATTGTCTAAAAAAGATCATAATTACCCAATCTAGGTACTTATGCTTTTAGAAATTTCAAGAAATTTAAGAAAAAGCTAAGAAAACATGCAGCTGGATTCCATAAATTATTAAGATACGCCTTGGCAGAGAGCAGAATGTGCCTAGACAATTTGATATGCCTAGACAATTTAACTTTCCACCCTCTCCATACTGTATTGTGTATCATTA
>OLMO02000262.1:4339549-4352707 GCA_900291935.2 Cassiopea xamachana | reverse complement strand
ATAACACAAAAAACTTTTATGCAATTATCAGTAACAGATAAACATCATTTGGCGCATCTTTCTGTTCCAATTTTCTGCTTCACCTTTCCAATCTAGAAAGTTGTTTGATACATCCATGCATGAAAATATTTCATGACTTTGAGTGCAGATCTGAGGTAGAATTTTCCTGCAAAAATATGGAGTGTACTAGGTGGCATGGGCATGGCCAAGGTTATAAAAGTGGGGGGGGGTGAATATGAAAGTTTTGGCCATGTCCCTTACTTCTCTCAAGGTTTTGCTACTACCCCCTCCCTAATTACTTCCTCATCAGTTTTAAAGAAATCCCATACCCCCATGGCCATGTCACTGCTAGTGGCCTGATGAAGATTTGGAATAAAGTGTTTGCAGAGTATGAAGTGTGGTATCTTGTGCCTGCAAGCAGTGCTCACAACCTTGTGCAGATTAATGAGTCCTGCTCATATGTAGGAGAGATTATATATAAGTGAGTACGAGAAAACTTTTCTTTGATTGCTCAATCATAATGTCTACTATTCCTCAACAATGAACTGTTAACATACAAGGGTGCTATAGATGAGGGGTTCTGGGGACATGGCCTGGAAAAATGCAAAAATATATAAATACAAAAATGGCAGGATTGAAAACACAGCCCATATATTTCCTACAACACAGCCCCTTCTTACACTCCTAGGATGGTTAACAGGCAACTATTTCACAAAGAGTTCAAATTAGGTTGCTTGGTTTGTTGTTTCTAATGCTGAATGTTCAAATGTGATCCAATTTGCAAAATTGATTACCACAATTTAAAAAGAAAAGAAGAAAATCATACTGCTTAACAAAGAGCTCTACCATTTTCTAACCAAAAATATAATAATTACAGTTATTTTTCTAACACTTATTTGATATGTAGCCTACAAATCTATTCAAAAACTTGACCCTTTCATGACAATGCGTTACAACTAAGGCAAAGAGCTGTTTTTATCAAGTGGAACATACTTTGGGAAGTTATCAAAATCATAGTATTTGTGATCAATTCTGTCCTCAAAAACCCTGACAATACGCATGCCAGGAAGATCATCACCAAGTTGACATCCAACAGCACTTGTGACATTCATCTCAAAATCATTGTCCCATCCACCAGCATTTCTATGATAGTGACCTGCAAAAGCATGCCTTACCCCAGCCTCCTTAAATCTCTCCAACAATTCTCTTCTTTTTTCTGGCTCTATATTGAAATAGTCCTCTTCCTCATCTGGGTCATCATGAAACCAAGGAATATGTTGAAACAAAATACAGTGCTTGTATTTCTTGGATCTTGCAGTTGAAAGCTGTCCATTCATCCAGGATTCATGCTCTTCAAATGATTGCAGGACTTTGCCTGAGTCTTTGTAAAACTGATTATTCAGAACAAGAAATAGTACACCTGTACAGGAGACAATATTTGTGTTAAGGTGGAAATAGCATATAAGGGTATGGTGTAAGTAGTACATGAAACAATATTTGTGTAAAGGTGGAAATGGTTTACATAGGTATGGTGCAAGTCAGTGACGGCACACAGTGGTACTAACACAACTAGTCTAGTATCACTTTATTTGCTGTACAAAATCATTTCAATACATTCACATTTGATGTAGCGACAAGGCTTTGCTGGTGCCAGAGCAGATAGAATATTTTCTCTGCTTTGTTTTGAAATTCCATTGCGATCAATGATTGACAGTTTTGTTTTTGATGAAGCAGCACCACTGCATTCCCTTAATAGATTGTTTTTTATGAATAACTCAAGTCATGTAACTCTCTGCTGAGCAATAGGTAGTTTGCTCAGTGGTACTAGTTATGCATTTCTAGTACCCAGCTTATTATGAATAGCAACTAGCAGCTGGATTTTGAGAAATGTTGTTGAATGGGTAAGCTCATTCTTCAGAATTGAAGCACTCCCTCACTATATACAGAGTTTCAGCAACTGCATTTTATTTCTTTCCAAAAGCTAGGCTTCCTAGATTTGGCAAATAGTTCAGATAGATAGTGTAAAGATGGAAAAGATGGCAGAGAGGGGTTATTGATGAGGAATATCTTAAAGTGATTTTGCTTTTATCTGGTCAAGGTCTTCTGAAACATGAGCAAGGTCATAAATTGAAAAGTAAAATGAGTGCAATATGCTATTTAGGTTTTAAAGCAGTTATTTTGAGGCAGTATCTCATTTGGTTTATAAAACTGTTCATGGTACTAGAGCCGTGATTTTAGTAACACAAAAGGTAACGGTGGCCAATAGGTAAGGCTAGTGGCTTTCACATTCCAATGCACACATGACCTATGGCCATCAGAACATAAGCTGGTAACATTAACCTCAGTAATTTCACTGGCCTTCATTTTGATGGGGAATATCTTAAAGTAATTTCCCTGCGTGTTTCCAAGCAGGAGGATAGGATAATCCAAGAGTAAAATTAGGGTGTGGTCAACCACCGACCATGCCCAATTTCTAACTTACTAGTACCAATTTATTTTTAGTGTGAGCCGCCACTGATGCAAGTACATCATAGTGAAGTGTTTTGGGCCCTTGCATATTTGTTAAGATCAGTGGTTCTTAACCTTGCTAGATGTACTGAAAACCTCAAGTTCCATACATGCATTCATCAAACCCTTTGTAGTTGGAAAAATAAAATCTGCTGTTTTTCTTCAAATTCAAAACATGTGTATATAACAATACACTGTGTTAGTGCACAAAATGTTTGNGTTAAGATGGCGGGAAAGCATGGGAAATGCCTTCTCACCCTATTCATCTAGCTCAAATTTCTTGGAAAAAGGACTATTGTGAAAAAGAAACGTATCAAAGTATCCCACCTCTCTCCACTAATTTTTCTTTCTAAGATCACTACACCTTCGTTTTTATAAGAAAACTGTCATTTTACCTGAACCTCAATTTTCTTAACTCTTCGCAAAATTGAGCTTGAAATTTTCTTAACATTCTCAATGCAATAATGACAAAATATCAATTTTTGGCCAACAAAAGCACTAAAGTTTGGAAATTGAGCCTCATGATTTTCTTACGATTTTCGTAAGATTTTGAGCATTTGAGCCTCATGTTCTTCTAAATTTTTTCCTTATAAAAAACGTGTAGTTCAACTTCCAACACCACTATTAGTGGCCAGTACCACTCTAGGTTAGACACTGGGATAAATCCCCTATGCATTTTGCAATAACCACAAAAAGTTCTAGCTAAAAAATACTTGCCTCCTACAATAGCACTGTAGAAATCGTCCCCAAAATCTCTTCTATAATTCATTATTGTCTTAGCTGTCGGAGAATTCCCAATATCATGATTCCCAGGAAGACACAAAAGGGGGATATCCTGATCCAGCTTTTCAAGGCATTCTAGCAGATCTCTAATTTGCAGCTCATGCTTTTCAGTTTCTGGGCTTGCGTCAACAAGATCTCCACAGATCGAAACAAATTTTGGCTTTGGTTTCAATTGATTTATGCACTCGACTGCTTTGTTTGTCAAAACTATTTCTTTGTCCCAGGTAATTTCATTCTCAGGAACTCCGTTCCAGCTATCAATTAATCCCAATTGAGTATCTGCAGCTAAAATGAAATAAAATGGTCCGTTCCATGCGCCTTCTTCTTTCTCTGTAAGTCCTGGAAATTGTCTATTTTCAGGCTTTACGAGTTGAAAAGTTCTAGAAGCTGCATCGCCTGCAGTGGCAAAACTTGGAGTCTGTTTCTTGTCTTGCTTCTTGTTTTCCATCTTCAGCAAGCAAAAAATTATGAAGCAAATTAATTCCAAGGAACCTTTCTGAAATGCGTGCTTCTCATCACTTTAAAACTGCTCATCGCTTGAGCAAGAGTTCAAACATGGACGCTGAAAAAATTTTGCACTTGAGGCAAGAAAAGCTTCAATATGAGGCAAAAGCATAATTGCAGTCGGGAAAGCTCAACATTCGATTCAATTTATTTCATTGCGGTAGTAAAGTCAACATTTCAAATCTCGCTAAATAGAAGTTCTGGCTTCGCACCAACAGCAGTTCTGTCAAATGAAGATTTGCATAGATGAAATTCTGCTTACATTTGACTAAATGAACATTTCGATTTGACATCGGTGCTATGTTTGTATTCTTGTTGTAATAATCGCAGGAAGCAGGTTGTCTTCTAAACAAGAAACGCACCTGCCGCATTAAGTCTTTAGTCAAATTTGATTTTTAGGATGCGGAGAAGTATTGGGCGCTTTCAGGATTTTAGGTAGCATTAGTTTTGCAGAAACTCGTTCATAACGTCTATTAAACTCTGATCTCGTTATAAGTACTCAGCCGGCCTTGATCTTGTTCGAAAGTGAATGAAGAGAGGAAGTATAATCCAAGAATAAAGAGGCCACGCTTTTTGTTTATATTTGCTGGTAAAACCCTGTATTTTCCTATCGAAAACCAGGGAATTTTAGTTGTACATGTAAAATTTGAAGGGACAACGCACAGAAAAATCAGAAGACTTGGAGAATTGTATTTTGAGACCGAACTGGTTTACACAAAAGACGTCAAATAGCGGAGTATCAAGAAGGATTCCGGCATACTTATCAATTAAAAGAAACTTCTAAAATGAGTCTCAGGTAAAATGGAACTACTTCTTCACTGTAGCAGCTTACAATAGGGTTGTAGGATCTTTGAACCTGCTGTCAATGTTACCATTTAACTTATTTTTCATACGCCAGCTAATGCTATCGTTGGAGTTTGCTTGTAGGTGCTGTCATTTTCATTACTTGTATTAAAGCTTTAGATCAATACATATATGTATGATCGTACATTTCTTGTGTTTATTCTATGCTAACATTTTTCAAGTAAAGTTTAAGTTCTTCCTGGTATTGTAAAGGCCTTTGTGGTTGTAGAAGGTCTGTGAGAGTTCAGACAATTCTTATTATTTTGCTGCTGCACAAAAGGATGATAGAACAACAGTGAATAGACAGTCCTATTCATACCCCCTGCTTGAAGTTTTTAATTACAATATCTCAGCAGCAATTAGTAGTGTTTTGCATAATGCTCAGTTTTTTCCATTTCTTCCTGCAGGTGCTATGTTTGCAGCTGGAATGTAAATATCCTGCCTCCTAATAAGGACGATAATCTTTTTTCATGGCTCAATTTATTCACTGATGAAGAGCCCCCTGATATAGTAGCTGTGGGGTAGGGAGGATTTTATTCCAGTTTCATATTTCCAATTTTTATATGAGAAATGATTATTTTTATGTGTTACATTTTATAAGAATAGAGTGTATCATTACTACCTACAGGACCAGCCCTGGTAGCCAAGATCTAAATTACTTGAAAGAGGGCTGACCCTGTTAGCAGAGCTGGAAACACAGTGTTTTCTTCATGTAATTGATTTGATGAGGCTGGGAAGAAGACTGGCATCATCAAATCAAGTTTGTGCAACCTGCAGTGATGACGGGCTATCTCAGGTACCAGGGCCAGCCCTCATCATGTAATCAGCCCCTTATTTTTTAATAGGAAACTAATGCATCATTCCAGTATGAGTAATCAAATGAGGAGAAAGTGTCTGCAAGGGGCTAAGGAAAAAGTTGCTAAATTTCTATGATTTGTTTCAATTGATGGTATGATAGATTCAAGTTCTAAGCAATCAAAGCATTAATGAAAGATAAATCAACAGATAGAAAGATGGTTCTTCTTATAAGTTAGAAAGTAAGATTATCAAGTCTGTTGAAGTACATGACAAGATATTTTTGATGCTTAATTTTGCATCAAAGATGCAATCAAGTATTCTTTTCTCTTTAATCATATTTAATTTTATAATGTTGTTGCTTTCAGGTATTCATCTATGTCATCATTTTTGTTTCTCTATAGACCATTTATTTAATGTTGTTTCTCACCATGATTCTCCTACAATGAAATTTTGTTTGAATGTTTCATTCATAGCAGGATAATCACTAGCAGGAGGTTCAGTTCAAATATTGCGTCTCAGGATATAGTTCCAAGAGACTGAAAAGATAGAAAGCACACATTGTTTACTCAAACTCCACAGTACATAGACATGACTCAAAAAACAACTAACTAACAACAACAATTTAGAATATGAAATGCGATAACAGATTGTAAAGCTCTAACTGCATAAATCTGTTTTTATAGGTTACAGGAAATCCCTTATGATCCACAGTCCTTGGTGTTAGATTATTATATTAGAACTGACCCTTGGACACAAAGGATTCTAGCTTTCCTCAGATGTTATGGCCTAGTCATGGTAACTCTTTTATTTATATTCTTAATCAATTCATTATATTTGCTTTTATTTATCAACCAGACAGTTGAATGCATTTAACAGATTACAAACTTTTGATTATGTGGTATATTGTCTACCAGAGATCAACAAAAGTTTTCCTTATCTTGAGAATTAGCAAAGAATATAAGTATTTCAAAGGAATAAGTACAATGCTATCTGCTAAAGATGGCTAGTCTTTTGTACTAATATGCTAGAATTAGCTTGATTGTAGGATTTTGAAATAGCCATTTTTCCTGTTGGTGCTTAGCTCAGAGCTCATACAAATCCTTGAGTTCTTTGAAAAGTGCTGGAATTAGAATTGTCATTTGAAGGGCACTTGAGACTCATCAAAAGCTATAATTTTGCATTGAAAATTGATCAAACTCCTTGAAATTTGTGAATGTGTATTGTTTACTTTGTTCACAGCAATATAAAACACTAAACATAATTTAAAGAAATTTCCAAAAGACAGTTATGAAAATTGTACAAGGAAACTCATTATATGCCAAGAAATATCTAATTTTGGGTATTTTGGGCTTCCTGTGCACTCTGAATGTTAATTTGGAGCTCCCCAAAAATTTTTAATGTTGTCCTTAAAAAGCCCTTTAAAACCCCTTAAATTTGCATGTCAAAATCCTGCATGAACCCTGCTAAATGAGTTTTAGCCTGGTTGTAGTGCATTTGACTTAAACCAATAGAGGTATAGGTTCAAGTCTGGGGCAGTGCCAAGCATCACAGACTGGGGAAGCTTCACCGAGCTAAACCCTTCAATGAAAGGGTTCATACTGAATCTGGAAAAACCAGAAAATAGGCCATTTTTTGAAAAAGGTTAGGGAAAACCAGGAATACTTGGGGAACTTTCTACAATGTTTATCCAAGTCAGGGAAAACAAATTATGTTGTCAAAATATCATTTTCATTAGCTTTTGGCATGACTGTTCACAAAGTCATTGCTCCAAGTATTGTTATTAATTGTAAACTTAGTCATCAATAATTGTGAAATAGCAGGTATATGTGCATTACCTATCTATTAGGCTCCATTTTCTTTACTTCTTTTTGTAAATATGTGAAATGTGGGTCAGGGAAAGAGTGGATGTTTTTGACTACCATTCAGGAACTAGTCAGGGAACCTTGATTCACAAATCAGGTATGAACCATGAATGACCATGCCCTTGGCATCCACACCCATTTCACTGAAAGCAAGTGACTTTGTTATTATTTCAGTATAATGATTGTGCAATGAAAGAAGTTGCATTAGCTTGATAGTGGTATGAAGCAAGAAGAATCAAATCTTGCTAGGGGTCTCACCCTGCCCTAAAAAGTTCTCCTCTCCTAGTGTTAATAAGTCAAAAAACTGGGGGAACATGCCCACCATTTACCCAATGGTGCCACCACTTTTTCCAGTGGTAGCAAGTGATGTTTTCATTATGACACTAATAACGCAAAGAGCTTTATGTTATTAGTGACACAAGGAAATCAGCCAGCTTTGAAGCTTATGAGCCAAAATCAAATCATCTCATATATATGTGTTTCAAGCCACAAGCTAATTCTAGTAGGCTGCTAAGGAGAATTATCAGTAAACTTCAAGCTTGACTTGTTCTGTGATAGGAGCTCAATAAAGATTCATATGATGTTTGCAAGCAAAGAAATCTGAACTAATCAGATTCAGTTAACTTTAAATTTATGGGAATTAAGTCTTATATTAATTCTTTCCATATTTAATGGCTCATACAAAATTTTAATGATAATGTCAAATTGGTTGAGTACAAATCTCTATAAGTGTACTGTTGTGCTAATATGTTCTTGTCTATTACAATTTGGATTTGTAGGTGGAGAAAGTCCGTATGATAGGGATGTCATTGATTGTAGCTGTGAACTTCAAGCATCTTCCTTTCATCAGAAATAGTAGGACAAGCTTTGCAAGAACAGGGCTATGGGGGCTGCTGGTATGTAGATTTCAGCCCCCATGACATCTATATCTTATTTAAGATTCAGTGTTTTTGTTTCTCTTTTGGATATTTTAGTTGTTCCAATGAAACAATGATGTATTATGTATGTTAGTATCTGATAGTCCCCAGAGTATTTAGACACTTTGTTGTTTTTGATTATTTAATGATGAAAGACAGTGGTGCCTCAATAGGAACATGCAAATGGAAAAAGGTTGCCATAGGGCGCCAATGGTAGTATTTTGTTAGCAGCCGTGGCCTAGCGGTAATGCACTCGACTAAGACCAACATGGTCCTGGTTTCAAGGCCCACTGCATGCCATTGGTGACGTCAGGAAGGGCATCCGGTCCTAAATGCTTGTGCCAGAACTAAAAGTCCTCTCAGAGGCACCCTCCAAGCCCCAAGGAATTGGGGGAATGGAGGTAGGATCGAGAGAAACTATATATGACTTTTTCTGATGATTGTGAATCACTTCACTCAAAAAGACACATCTTACCAACTATGCCCTTCTCAGCTCTAAGCTAAAGCAGTGGAAATCACCCCTATGTTCCCCTCATGGTAAATGACCATGATCAAAAGAAAAGGAAAAGAGGTGAATGCAACTGGATTTAGGGTTGGAACTGGAAACTTTGTCATTAGACAGTAGCCTGTACAGTTCTTTCATGCCTATCAGACTATTATTTCTTAGGATTTTAGGTCAAGTTAAACTTCCTCAAATTTATACATACATCAGCAAAATAAAGCCATCTAATATACAGAATTACAAAATATATAAATGAGGCTGTGCTTATCATTGCAAATCTTATTGATTAGTCATCATTTAAATTTCTGTTCAGGGGTCAAAGGGCAATGTGTCGGTTCGCTTTGATCTTTATGGAGAGAGTTTCTGTTTTGTTAACGCCCACTTTGCTGCTGGGGATGATTATGCTTCCTATCGAAATCAGGTACTGGTATCAGATTATTTAAATAAATGGTATTTAACTTGAATTGTTATCATATTGTTAAATACTGAATGCTTTTGAAAATTATACAGATCTTGTCATTTAACAAGTGCTTACTACGTTTGCTGTGGTATTGGAATCAGGGATGTCGCCAGAAGTCTTCCAATGGGGGCTGAATCTTCCAACAAAGGGTTGGCTCTGCCAAAGATAGGACTGAATCATCTGGCAAGGGGGCTGCCTCTTCTTGCAAGGGGGCTTAGATGCGGCTAGTAGAGAACTATAACCACTAACGAGCTCTAGGAAAAGAGTTAACCTTCCGACGTGGGATTAGCAAGCTATGACAGGGCGAATATAGCCCTCCTAGCCCACCCTAGCGCTGGCATTAACTAGAAAATTTGCTTCAACTGCATTGAGTAGTCTTTCTGTAGAGGTGGTTAGAAGCAGTGGCTTATCGTAGTTTGAGAAGTGAAAGCCGCAGTCAAAAAGAACCCGCTTTTGTATAAACATCGAGTATTTTAATTTTTCCAAGTGCTTCAAGTACTTCCATTGCGCAGCTGAGTAAAATTGTGTTGCAATTTTTCCCAGAGCCCTTCTTAGACTTTCTTTTTGGAGGTTTAGTGCTTGCATTTGCCGAAAAGATTGGGCGTGGCTCTTTGCTTTCTGTAATGCTTAGCAACTAATTCGTCTTATTGGGTTCCTTGACTACAAAAATTGTAGAAAATTGCCCTCAAAAACAGCAAACTCGCTGATTTTCCAACAGTGTTTTTATTTGGAATGGGCCTAGTCTTTGCTATTGTTTCACTGTGCCATCTCTACATGTTGTTGGTGATGTCCTCTAAAGAGCAACGTACTACCGATGTTGAGAATTTCATGCAAGACACCTTAAGACTACATGCAAATTTTGCAATTAAGAAATTTCACGAAAATACGTAAGACTACTTATGATTGCTTTTTACTACAACTAAAGATAAGACGAAATAGAACAATGCCTTTTGTGATCTCTTTCCGGAAGATAGCTTAATTATTTCTATTGGGCTTTTCCTGCAAATTGAAGAAGGCAATTGAACTTTGATCTGATATGAGGTACCTTAAGAAGTATTTCTCATATCAGACCAAAACTCAATTGTCGAAAGAAGATTGCAGTAACTGGATTATTAGCAAACAATTTCTATGGTTTCTTTTTTAGGAGTACAGTTCAGTTATAAATAAGAATTATTTTCCCAATTGCAGTACACCCAGGATTTTGGATCACAGGTGACCATTTTTGATACACTCTTTTATTATGAACCTGAAATTTGTTGGATAATTAAGAACAAATTAAGAGCAAGGCTGAGTCTGTATCCTTGTCGTAAAATTTATTTTTGGGACACGTTGCAGAAGCTTTCCACTAACAAATGGACACGGAATATCCTTTCCTTGTTAACCTGAGGAGAATGGGCAGTCTCGAGACTTTTGCCTTCCATTTTCGCAAATTGTTGCTCCTTTTGAAATTTGATACTGTGCTAGCATTTTCTATTCACAATTGTTTATAAACTTTTTCAATAAAAAACATTAATATTCAAGAGAGACCATCTTGGTTGTAAAATTTCGTTTTCAAGCAATCAAAACATTCAATGTTGTCTTGTTTATTATATTTCTATGTATTTCCAAATGGCCTGCACGCTACTAATTGAAGAACAAATTACTAACAATTCAGCCTCAAAATTTGTGGCAATTTAAGAACAGCCAGACTGAACCTCAATTTCACTTTATCTTACAAAAAGAGTGTAGTTTACGAAACTTTGCACATTAATCCTTCCATCAATTTTGCTAGTACCCAACATTATCTTCTTGTTATATTGTTATTCCTGCTGAAATGAGATTGAAAGTGTTATGTTGAACCCACACTGTTTTCCCAATAGGCAGCCGTGACTTCTACGGGCGCTTACGAGGGTGGAGCCTGCTTGTCAAAAGCGCTGCTCATCTAGGGGGCAAGCCCCCCAAAATATTTCTACTGACCTTGCATTCCAGCGTGTAATGATCTTGCTCTTTAATACTTTTTGTATTGTATTGTTGCGGTAAATTTAGAACTTCTACATATTTATTGAGATCATGCTTGTTGTTGTTGTTGATTACACAATACGAGCTTTGGCCTAAATTAACATCAATGCAACACAAAGTTGCTAATTTTTGTGTTGCTTTTGTTTCTTTTTTAGATTTGTCTTCTTTTTCGGTGACTTCAATTATCGCATTGATGAGTTGGAAATCGAAGCGGTGAAGGAGCACGTCAAGAATGAGGACATTTCTACTCTACTTACTTATGACCAGGTAATGCTAGAGCTAGGCTCAGTCTTGAATGATTGGTGAACTATGCCCCCAGTCTTGCAAAGAATGTGTGAGAAAATGGAGACGTCTTCCACTTTGATTGAATTTCCTAACGATTAAAAGTAATGCATAGGTAGTCGCGTATACTTTCGTACGTATGGGAGTGCCTGTTAGAGAGGACACTTATCCTGAGCCATCTGCATGTGAGGTAGGGTGGCCAGATCCTTTTGCTACCGCGTACCCATTTGCTGCTGGGTGAACAGTGAGGGGGCATTCTGTTAGAGCATCGAGTCGGACTCAAGCCGTGGGCCTTCTGCACGGGAGGCATGCGCTCTAACCACTATGCCATCTCGCTCATTTCCTAACAATTAATAGACAATAGATGCAATCCCAAGTATCAGTTGCAATGAGAGCAAATTTTCAAACAGCTTTTAATTTCATTTCCATAAAATATCCCCACCCCCATTGCACTCCTAGGAGTGAATCTAGACTCGAAGCTCACTGATGCTTGACTTCAGTTTAAAAACTTTTATAAACCAGAAATAGCCAAAATTAAAAGTCTTGACCCAAAAGTATCATATGCTATAATCCCTAATTGCCCTTCTCCCCTCGACCTTGTAAGTTGTGTTACTTCATGATGGTTGGTAGTGTTTACTCGAAGTAGCAGACCGTATGACCTCGTTGTTCCCCCATGCGCAGAAATTTACTTGTTGCAAATGTTGTTGATTGGTTTCGAAGGCCGCAGGGAATATTGTAAAAACTGGGGAAATGTGTTTGTAAGGACACTCTCAAGAGCATAATAATGGGAATTCTTTATGCTACAAAGGAATATTTTATTTGAAATTTGTAGAAATCTCCTCTACACCTGATTCAAATTTCTACGTTTTTTTCCGTCTCGTTATTACTACATTAATAACTTTTCTCAATAGCTTCGCAGGAACCATAAAGAAGGCAAGTGCTTTGATGGTTTCAAGGAAGGAGAAATTAATTTTGCCCCTACTTACAAATATGACTTGGGCACGAATGACTTCGACACAAGGTGCAGTACTATCTGCTTTATCTCTTATATGTTGGTCTTCTGTCTTCAGTTTTGCTGATTTTATGCCCGTGCACACACAGTGTTTTTAACCGTACAGGCTCCTTTCCTGCGGCAACCTTGCGTTCGATTGCGATGCTTTTACTATCCATAGTTTCGCCTCCTCTTCTATAGTTATACATTGTTTCTTTTTGTGTATCACTGTTTTCCCCCATTTTTGATGGTCGTAAAATTCGACCTAATAAATCTCCCAGAACTTGTGTAGCCCATTCCGAAGCGATGATGTATGACGAAAAACATGTGCTGGTCCTTTGTAAAACACTTGATACACAACAATGAACAGCGCCCAGTGTAGCTCCTGCCCTACTGAATTTTCATTTGGCCTAACTAGGAGCAGAAATTCTGCTGTTCTTCCCAATGCCCATCATCAAACTTGGTGCTGATGATCCGACAGCAGCTATTTTACAGACTTATCCGTCCTCCATATGACTCTTGTCCTTCTTGAGTCCAATTTTTATAGCTTCCTTGCTTTGTGTGTTGCAATTAATCATTAGCTTTCACAAAAGTCAGTTTGTATTATCTTGCATAATAGAGCCTTTATTTTTTTAAAACTTGCTCATATGTTCTTTATAATCATACATACATACATACATACATACATACATACATACATACATACATAC
>OLMO02000262.1:4320579-4331991 GCA_900291935.2 Cassiopea xamachana | reverse complement strand
ACTGTAAGTATTGCAACAAAATAATGCTTCAGTGTGAGTTAAATTCTAAAGCAATGTCTTATTTGGATTGTTATGGTACAGCTTTACGTTGAACTAGGTAACAGTTTCAATGTGCTATTTATATAAATTGTCTTAGCTCCTTACTTGTTGTTAAAAAAGCATCTTTAATTCTAGGGTTTCTAGTGCTAGGTTGCTTATAAACTGGTTTGTTTTGTTGCAGATCACGTACTCTTTCTCGAGCTCTTTTCCTGTGGTTGTTTGCGCTATAGGGCTAATATTCAAAATAAATTGGCCCACTGTTGCTGAATCAGATCGTAATGTAGCGCGACATACTTGCGTTATGTAGTATTCCTGTAAAGAAAGTCTTGTTCTCTACAAGCGTATGTGATTTTCTTTGCTGTCCATTTTATCAATGTCTATTTAAGGAGTTTTTATCAGTGTAATATATTATGTGATTTGTTACCTTTACCATATTTTTTATCTAGGTCGCTTTTCAACCAGATGAGTTAGGTGATGAAGCTGTGGAAGTACCAACCCCAAAAGACGCTAGTCAGCAAGTTTGAATGTCCAGATTAATATATATTATATATATATTTATACTTAGGCTGTAAATATTTGAATCAACATAGAGAAATAGCATCTTATTTATGTTATTCAATTGCTACCTGATTGCTTAATTAGAAGTATATCAAAGGATGTTTCTCGTAGTTTGTGTAAGTCTCAGTCTTTTAACGCATTTTAGAAAAACTACCCTCTTATTTTAACACAGTGTTGAAATTTAGTGGCTACACGTTTTTTCTATAAGAAAGCTAGCTCAAGGCCTAGTACTAACAGTCTCTTAACTTTTGGCCACATTTTAGTTCTAAAAGTCTCTTAATTTTACGAACAGCAGTAAAAGAGGGGACTCAAATTGTAGTAAACTATTCAAAAGTCAAAATCCTTTCCCGCGCCCAATGACGCATATGGCGGCGCCTATCTCCGTTTCGATAGCCCTAGGCCACGCGTCTGCTAATGCAGTGAAAGCTACAGCGGGGGAGCTGGTCCACTGGTAGCTCCACGAATTTAGTTTTCCCACTCCATTCTCATATGTCGAGCGCCAGACGAGAAGGCAACGAGTACCATTTTTTTAAAAGTCTTTGGTATGACACCGCCGGGGCTCGAACCTACGACCTACCGGTTGTGATGCAGTCGCTCTACCACTGGGCCATCACTTCGGTGTAGTAAAATATTAACAAGATGTACTGACGCAAACTTTTAGTAGATCAACTACACCGTATCTTTTTTCCTATAGTGTAAATCTTTTTCTCTTTCCATACCAAGTCTGTGAAATGCAAGTTACCTAATTATAGCGAGATTTGTATTTGCATTCTTAAATATTATACCAATATCAGAAGTTACAAACAAAATTATTAACAAAATGTGTGCGATGTAAATTTTAAAGCAATGCTATCAATGTGTGATTTGTTTAAAGTTTCTTCGCTCTTTCTTTATACAGTACTTTCTTTCTTTATAAACTGATTTCTTATAAAAAAAACGTTTTACTCGTTTTGTTGATACAATTTTCAATGTTTTTGAGGTATGGTAGCTGAAAACAGCCACCATTTCATCTTGAAGAGTCCTCTTTTTACTGTTGTTTGACAAACTCTCTAGGATAAAATGGTTAGCTCATCAAGTGTTCTCTTAAGTTTCCAAGAGTCTACAAGTCTATGGGGAAATTTTTCCTATTTTGCTTGTAAACCCGCTTGTATCGAATGCTGATGTTGAAATCATTAGACTTGCAAGCTTTTTTCAGTTGTCGATGTACACCGATAAAACGTCAATGTAAAAGAAATTTATTTTCAAAGCGTGAATATTTTAAACTGTCTTAAAGTAAAAAGTAAAGGTAGTCCCGTATACTATCGTACGTAGGGGAGTGCTTGTTAGAGAGGACACTTACGCTCTACCACCAGCATGTGAGGTAGGGTGGCCAGTTCCTTTCCTCGCCGCCTTTATCTCCCAAGTGTTCCCACATGGTACCTTTTTGCTGTTGGGTGAACAGTGAGCGGGCATTCAGTCAGGGCATCGAGTCGGGCTCTAACAGTAGACCTTCCGCATGGGAGGCATGCGCTCTAACCGCTATGCTACCTCGCTCATTTTTAACTGTCCTAACTATATTAATTCTGTGTACATTAACACAGTTTGTTCTTATTTGGCGTGTGTTTGATTGATCACTGGTGTGTTTACTATTCGCTTCTTCAAGATGAGGCTGTATGGCCTAGTTGCTTGCCACATCTTCCATTCAAAGGAAAATATGATTGTGAGTGAAAAATATGGAAGTGATCTCGTAAAGACTTACCAATTAGACTCTTCAAAGCACTTGAGACTTCATCAGCTATCAGGTGACCGTTTTGGTGCTAGAAATGGTAGCATACTGTCAAGACTTCGCATATTGTTTGTGGTAAGGTAGAACTCACTTTTAGTTTTCAGCAACACTACTGTACAGGGCCCATAAAACATGCCGAATTGCAATCGATACTTCGATTTGATGAACTGATTTGAATTAAACTAGATCATCTAGAAAGTACATGTAGAATACAAAGCTGAGGACTCCAAAGTAGTCATTCATAGAGGAGGTCCACACCTAGTGAAGATAGAAGTGGGCAGGGAAGGGCTTTTCATTTAGCGAACATCCTTTACTGCATTGACTACATGTTTTGCTTGTCAGAACATGCAAATTGTGTCTGCTAGGGGAAGGAGGGGCTGTGGAGCAAATATCAGGTGGGCATGGACAGGGGAAGAGGTAAAACATTGTAGAAATTCTGTAGATATTCTTTGTGGATATCCCATAGCAGACATAACTGGAGGCACATGCTGTCAAGCAAACAATTGCTTTTGTTCTATATTACCATATATCAAGGAGGCAAATGTCTGTTTATTGTTGTATTGATTATTGTGTAATCCTTTTTCTTGATATTGCTAACTTTTAGCATGTTGGGAAAAGATAGAATTGATGTTTTGATGGGTTTATTTATTTATAGTTAATTCTGAAAAAGCAAAGAGGCCTTGGTCATTGAATGCAAACATATTTTTTATCAGGCCATAAAGCCTTACACCCATCTAATCAAAAACCCGTAGCATATTTTTCTTTTNTTTAGTAAGTAATGTCAGGGAAAGGTCATAGGGCCTATAGCAAAGCCTCAACAAAGGAAAAACTGAGAAAGTGAGGGGAAGTTTAATTAGAAAGGGAGACAAGATCAAGGAGGCAAATGCCTATTTATTGTTGCTTTGATTATTGTGTAATCAAAGCAACAATAAATATGATTATTGTGTGATTATCCTTGCAAAATGATACTGCTATCTTTTAGCATGATGGAAAAGATAGAATTGATGTATTGATTGGTGTATTTATTTATAATTAATTCTGGAAAAGCAAAGAAGCATGTTCATTGAATGCAAACATGTTTCTTATCAGGCCATAAAGCCTTAAACCCATCTAATCAAAAACCCATAGCATAATCATCACACTTTTAAATCCCTCTAAGAGATCATGACTATCAGCAAGCTGTTCACACCTGCTGTTTTTTGGAGTTAATTCTTCATCACTAGTAGTAGGATTTTGATGGTTAACTACTTTTTGCCAGATTCACTATCTGATTCCTGAGGTATTGGAGTGCATGACTCGCATTGATAAAATATGAGGAATTCAGAGGGCAGTTTTTCACTGCTCACAATGGATGGGCAATTTTGAGAACCTAGCCTACTTGGTGCTCCCTTCTTGGCACCTAATTGTTGATCTGTAGGCATTTCATGGCATTTTAACATCATCAGACCATGTCCTTTTGTCAAGCAACTATGCCTCATGCCTAGTTTACTGCTTCCTGGTGCTCAAGTATCAGTGTGCATTATGGCCTGCATTTTTCTAAAAATATATAAAATACATTTTCAAACTTCCTGAGCAAATGTATTTATTTCAAAAGCTCCTGCTTGCTTTCAAGGCAGAACTCTCTCAAAAAACATATGCATAATCATGCCTCAAAGCATTCGTTCAAAGCATCCTAAAATACATTCATGTATGTATTTTAATAATTGAAACCCAATCTCTACTTGTGCCTGAAATGCTGTCATTTTTGAATTCATTTGTAGACTGTTTTTCTGCCACAAGGTTACCCAGATAGTGTAAGTGAAGATTACCTTGAGTACCAGATATGGGATACTGCACAGGTATGTTATGTCAATTTCAGAGTTTGTAATGCTCTAATCCAAAGAAGATATTTTGTTATCATTTTAAGTATTAGTACCCTGCACCATGGCATTATCTTTTTTAAACTCATAAAATTTCATGGTCCCTAAATTCTCTTTTTAGCCCCCTAATTAAACCCTCTCTCCAATAAGCCCCCTTTCTGGACCAGGAACTTTATTAAGCCCCCTGTGAAAGTACGGAATACTACCAGGTGTAAGTGAGCTTCATAGAAGTAAGTAAACTCAGCTAGATCATGCTGTGAAAGCAATAGTTCTCATGCTATTAAGAATTGAAGTTATTCTAATAAACCCTCTCTACAGTGCTTCAAAGCAATAGGGCTAAATAGAGAATTCATGGTAGTTATTTAGCCCAAGCAAACTGACCTTGCATGCATAGTTTGCCATGTACTTCCACATGAACTTGCAATTTATGTTTAATGGTTCATTAATTCAGATATTGTCACCCTTGTCACTCTTTCAATTAATTAAGGCCTTCTGTTCTTCAATAACTGGAACTCTGGCAACAAGGGCAGTTTTAAAAGGTTATGGTGTTGGTGATGAAACAGCCACAGCTACTGCTGCAACAATTACATGGATGCTTAAAGGTATTTGTGAGCACTTCATTGATAGACTTTGCCAAATTGATCTAACTAACTGTTATACAACT
This sequence comes from Cassiopea xamachana, assembly GCA_900291935.2. NCBI lineage: Eukaryota > Metazoa > Cnidaria > Scyphozoa > Rhizostomeae > Cassiopeidae > Cassiopea > Cassiopea xamachana. The sequence goes on along the minus strand of OLMO02000262.1, from coordinate 4,327,106 downwards.
TTTTTGAATTGTCATCACAAGAAAAGAGTGCATAATGCAGTAATTAGAGCAAGTCTACTTTGCAAGTCAACATTTTAAGGCACTTTTCAAGATGATATGCTATACTTGCTTAGTGTCGATCCAGCAATGACAGGATGCCTGGTAATATTTTATGGAGTTGTAAGTGGTGATGAAAGGAGCTGGAATCCCTACCTCATTTATCTTCTTCCTCTCAAGTGAAGATGCTTGTATTCGAAAAGGACTAGGGAGCAGAATTTATTTACAGATAACCAAAGATGTTATTGTTTTGCTATATCATGTGTAAATCATTGTGACAATAATGAATTACATCACCTGAAAAGGACACATCTTGCCCCTTCTGTTCCCTTTGGCTTAGGCCAGGGGTAGTTTTCCTTGTTCTCCCTGTGTTTAGCAGGCACTGTTGCTGTCTACCGAGCACTTCCCCACTTGTGAAACTATCCATATATGGGGCCTTGTTGTAGCTGGGAATTTTTCACAAGCAAAATAATTAACCATCCAACTTTCTCATGTTTTTTTATCTATCGCTATTGATTACTTAAAATTTAGACATGATTCTATTCTTGAAAAGATATGTAGGAAGGTACCTTTTCTTTTATATACTTTTTATCATAAATGATGAAATAAGGATTTTATGTGGTGTTTTAGATGGGACTGGAATGTTAGGAAGAATCCTTTTTGCATGGAGTAAAGGGTAAGTAGTAGAATCAAGTAGAAGGAAGATAGTATGTCATTTGCTAGTCATGTTGTTGTTTATTTTACAGGAATGAATTGGAAATAGTCTTTATTACTTGCAAATGAAATGGGGCCCTCATATAAGCTTTGCACCATAATCAATTTTCCTGCAAAGATGGCCTGCCCTTTTCTGAGTTTGCTAGTAGTATCCCTGGTGAGAAGTTGGTTAAGGATAGAGAAAGGATTATAGATTTTAAAAAGTAAAGCAATTGTTAATTTTTTGATATGACCTTGAGGTTCAATGCCTGCTCTTGCTAGAAATTGTTTTTGGTTTATTTCTAGGACTCAACTTGACTGTGATGCAAAGAGATGGAGGCCAGTACCACCTTTTTTACTTTTACAAAAATTTGTACTCTTTGGCACAAATAGTAGGGGTGACTGATGGTACATTATTAGAAGTTTTACCACCCATTTCCATTTAGTAAACACCCCCAGCTTAGCAATTTTGAAAAAAAACCCAACTCCCCCATTTTACTAATCTAAAGATTTCAAAGTTCTGAAAAGGGCATATAAGTACATGGACTTTATGAGTGAAAATTGATATTAACATATTAACAACTAAGGAAATCAAAACAAACTGTTTACGCAATGCTTATACAATGTTAGCAACTAATTGCAATAGTTTTGAAATGTTTGGGCCCCTATACTGTCTATTAAACATTGACCCCCCAACTATTGATAACCCCCAATTTAGTAAAATACTAGCCCCCCGATCACCCCCCTTGTATTTGGTGCCATTGAGAATTTTTGTTTGTGATGCTCTTATTGTTTTACTAGTTTCCCATTATTCCAGATATTTCCATGACTGCAATAGGCTGCATTTTCAACATACCAAAATTTTGTAAGGGTGGTGCCAGAGGAGGGCCTAGGGAGAGCTATAGCCCCCATTAGAGAGTGTATCTTTATATCAAAATGGGCGTTTAATTAAAATTTAATAGTCGTAGTTTGAGACTTCACCCCTTTCTCACCCTTCTTGCTTTCCTCCCAAGAGTAGACACGGTCATACTCATTTGCTTCAGAATAATGACGGCAGTAAAACTCCGGTACGCTTTTTTTTGTAAGAAACATGTCTATAAGAAACATGAGGCTGAAATTAGACACAAATTAAGAAACATGTAAGGAACATAGGCAGACTGCGCCTCAAAAAATAGCTTGCAAACACTGTTTTTACTAGTAAATTTTTGATCAAACTATCAAGAACCTGGAAAGAATATCCATTACATGCCTCACAAAATCTGAGCATCCTTTTTCTTGTATTACGATTGCCGAATCTGGGTCTTTATTGTCATTGGAAATCTTTAAATTTAAGACACATTTAAAAAGCATTTAAGACTGAATTTGACAAAATATTAAGAAACAACCAAGCTGAAGCCAGAGACTTCGTTTCTTATAAAAAAAGAACGTGTAACCCCTCTCGAAAATAGTCTGAACTATTTTTTAGAGTTACAGTAGTAGTTTACGTACCCAGCTACCAATGATCTAGCGTCCCCGTTGGAACAGGCTGTCTCTTGTCAAAGACTTCCTCGTGCTATTCCTGAAATATCCTAGAAATTGTAACTACTGAAGTATTCTGAATGTGATTTATTGCGTTTATTGAACTAATATACTTTAATGACGCTAAAATCAACAACAGGAATTTCATTCCCTCTCATAGGCTGTTTGCAGACGTACTTAATGACATATCAATACTACTGGATCTCATATCACCATTATTCAAAGGTTATTTCACCCTAGTATCCTGCATCTCGGGTGTGGCGAAGGTAAATCTTTTTTATTTCGGAAATATTTGCCGACATAGAAAAATGTAAAAATTCTTTGTGCGCAATAATATTTTATTGTAATATTTCGGCATCTACAATACGCTTCATATTTTAATTCCACAGCGTTTAATGCCAAAGAAAAGTTCCCAATTAGTTGCTCAAGGAATTGATACTGTAGGCAATAGCATCCTTCATTAACACCTATTTCAATTAGGCTAATTGAATTATATTGATATAGCAGGGTTAGGTTAGCATATATTACGTATTTACATGATATGGCTGAGATATCTATAAGTAGAAAGGCATACGTAGGCCCATCTCTATTATGGCTCAAAGTATATGTCATCACATACACTATTGTATCCAGATTTATATGTATATTCTCATTGTCTATCAAGCCGGTTCGAGAATTGAAATAGTCCATACTACTCCTTGTGGAATACATCTATTGTTTCTTGGAATAATGCTTTGATTTGTGATATTAGTGGCATTTTCTTCGTAGTTATTTACATACAATAATTTTCTATAGTGCTATTGTCATATTGCTCTTCAAACTTAAGGGGTATTGTTGGTTTCCAGTCCATAGTCGGAGTGGCTGGTGGCGCCACAAGAGCTGCGCTGACGCAACATCAAGCTAGGAGAGATAATATGGCAGACGTTTCAGCTAAAGATGGTAGCCAGGTGAGCTCTTTCCTCATTCAGGGTTTCTTATATCATTTGAAAAATACCCGTAGAAATCCATGTTTATTTCCAAAAATCATCCTCTGAATATACCAGAGTTTCTTTAGTTAGCACTTGAATATGTATTAGACAGTGTTTGTTTTGCTCTCGAAGCAAAACTATTTTGCTTTATATCCAGATTCTCGCTTACCATCTATGTTGTATGTCAATGTACCAATGGCGTTATTGTTTGATATGTGGTATCATTCATTTTTAAAGGAAACCCTGGTCAATCTTTTAGCATTGTTAGCTGGCTTGGTAATTACTCCAATGGTCGCAAATAGCTCTTTGTAAGTATATCCAGTTATCATAGCAAATCTACAATCGCACAATAAGTATTTCTTTAACCTACACGATCTTGTATCATGAATTTTAGAGCAGCCGTGGCCTAGCGGTAATGCAGTCGAGTAAGACCAACATGGTCCAGGGTTCGAGACCCACCGCATGCCATTGGTGACGTCAGGAAGGGCATCCTTTCCTAAATGCTCGCGCCAGAACTAAAGTCCTCTCAGAGGCACCCTCCAAGCCCCAAGAAATTGGGGGAAACGGAGGTAAAATCGAGTAAAATCCTGTATCAAGAATTTTATTTACAATTTTTATAGTGAGCAAGTTTTCTTTGGATGCAAGATTATTAGGTTAGCTTGATCAGAATCCCGCAGTTGAAGCAGGGCATGCATCAAGACTAAGGGTGTAGCTAAAGGGGTACAGATGGTTGCCGCTCCCCCTAACATTTACCAAATATTTGTCGCAAATCCACATTGTCACTGACAAAACTCAAAGGAAGTCTTCTTTGTCGGCAAATTTGGGCTGTGCACCCCCTCGACAATTTTCTATAATTTCATCCCTGATCAAGACAAGCTATGTTTTAAAAATTTTTTCATCCTCTCTTTAATTTCAGATTGGTGTGGCTGTTATTCATAATTTTCACGTTTTTACATCTTTATTCAAACTACAAAGCTGTCTCGGCTGTAGTCATGGAAACAGTTAATCTGCCAAGACTCCATATTTTAGTGGATAAATATATGAACTCTTCGGTCGGTCTCACGCCGAAAGAAGTTGCAAAATTAGACCCTGTTATTCGAGGTAAAATCTACTTCCTCATTCTTTACATTCCTATTCCAGACGAAGGAGCGTTCCTTTGGGAGATTTGTAGATAAACTGTAGATATAATGTTGATAGCAAGTGTGTTCTCTGTCATATTTCTATTGTATTGAGAACGATTTCTATTGTCTTGAGACCGATTTCTATTGTCTTGAGATCGATGTCTATTGTCTTTAGACCGATTTCTGTTGTCTTGAGACCATAGGCGTAGGAGTACTGAAAGTTTAGAGGGCTGTAGTCTTTCTCCTCGAAACAGCAGAGAGATCTGTAGAGCAGCCAGAACATTTCCTATTTGTCTTTCAGAACAATTGCCCCAATGAAATAGATTTCTGTCCACCTGAAGGGGGCTGCAGCAGTCTTATAAAAAAATTTATAGTTGTTTAGGTGGCCCAATATTATGCTGAATAATTTCCACTGCAGGTCCTTTGAAGCAGTGACGTAACTTTAATATATTTCGGGGGATTTCAGAGGTCTTGCCCTGCGAAATTTTTCTGTGACATTTTTGCAATAGGTTTGTTGGTTTTAGTAACAGTAGTTGATCAGGAAATGATCCTCAGTCTAGTAAGTTGTCCTGCAATAGTACATTGTACTACCGGTTTTGTCCTGCAAAATGGCAAATATTCAGGGTCGGGGCAAGGGCGTGGCCAGGGTTACAAAAGTGGGGGGCATAATTGCAAAATTATCGGCCATGCCCCCTACTTCTCTGAGGATTTGCTACTACCCCCCCCAAATTGTTTTCTCATCGATTTTAAAGAAGCACCGAGCACCATCTTGGCACAAATGGAGCATTTGTCCCCCATACCCCCGTGGCTACACCATTGGTTGGAGTTGACTCACCCTCATGCCTCCATTAAGTTTCGTCCCAACTTTTAAGAAACCAAAAGCATTCAAATCTTTTGCCCTCAATAATCAACCTGGGATTCTTGTTTTCCAGGTTTGAATCAAGTGGCTTAGGAGTTTGTTTGACGTTCCTGGTTTCATTTCCTTTCCTCCTTTTTACATTAAATAAGATTGACGTTTTCCGCAGTTTCCAGTTTCTAGTATCTCTTAGAATAGTAGATTTTGAAACCAAAACTATAGCTGCCCTATCGATTTGATCTATACAGCAGTGCCCCTCAGGTAACAGAAATTTAAGAAACAGAATCTGATTCTCAAACAATACCCTCTTTTATGAGTAACTGGTGAAAATCTGAAAGAATGCTTTTGCCTTATATTTTTTTTGTTTGTAGTAAGTAATGTCGGGAAAAGGCCGTAGGGCCTATAGCAAAGCCCTGACAAAGGAAAAACTGAGAAAATGAGGGAAAGTTTAAGTAGAAAGGGAGAAAAGATCAAGTTGGTTCATGTTAGATTTAAAAGATAACAAATTTTAGTATTCAGGGAAAGCACTGGGTGGCAATGAGTTCTACAGTTGAAAAGTTCTAGGAATGTAAGATGGCTTGTGAGATAGAGTTCGTGGATTACGTAGTGGAACTCGGAAATGGTGTGAATAGGTAGAGCTTCTGGTGGTTCGAACACGCCTCATTAGATCAGGAATAGTATTCTTGATTTCCTGAGAGCAATGTCCGGGAAAATAGCGGTAGAGAATGTGTTTATTGGCAAACTTTTGTATATATTAAACCTTTGAAAAGATAATACTACATTAATACTGTGTAAACCTCTTTGCCTCTGCACTATAGTAGTCAGTATACACAATGCTATTAAGCTGATCTATGATATAGCATGGTTTTTTAAATAAGAAACTTTTCCCTGATTTGAAGTTTGTATTCTTTTATAAGAAACTCATCAGACCTGAAATTGAAAACGTTGTTTCTTTATGTGGGACACTACTGCAGTTTACTTAAGAACCGTCAGACGCCTAACACCCTAAGCCTTGTGGTACAAGAAGCTTAACGCAGGGGTGATTTTTAGAGGGGCTCAGGGGGGCGGAGCCCCCTTGTTAAAATTTCTGTGAAAGAGCTAGCTTAACGAACTTGTCACTATCGTATTGTATTTTAGTATTTTTTCCGTCTGGTGCTGAATTTGTATCTTCCATTCGCTTCTCCCTTATGTATGCTCGTGTTTTTTGTAAGAAAAAACTTTTCCTTATCTTCAATTTTCTCAGCTTTTGCAGAAATTGATGCTTAGATCTTTTTAAGATCTTCTTAGCTTTTATTGAAATAGACAGGCTACTACGGGCTATCAGTTCGTTGTTCA
>OLMO02000262.1:4282491-4303749 GCA_900291935.2 Cassiopea xamachana | reverse complement strand
TTTGTTGTGAAATTAAAGTTGAATTCACCTCAAATATATAGCTACGAATAGCTCTTTCTCGTCGTAGTCAGATGAAGTAAACACTGGCTTACACAGAACAATTGAATCTCATTACCAGAAATATTTTATTGTTGTGTCGCAGGATTATGAATTATATGGAAGCACACGCTGTCTCCCTGTAGAGATGGTGTTTACATGCACGTAGTATGCGGACTTTTTGAAGTTTCGAATGCGCCATTTTGTTTCATTTCGCTATCCTGATTGTTTGTAAATGCCAAAGGCTATGAGTTTGTGAAACTCAGAACGATTTGTCAGTAAATGTACCAAATATGGAGCACAATGCAACTTGTTTATCCAGGTATCTCAAGCTTTGCGGGTCTTTTTGCAGTTTCATTTGATTATTGAAAGATCAAAGCTAGATAATTTGCAAGCTTATAGAAAATTTTGGATCCCTGACGTTAATCAAAGTCAGGAGTTGATTTTTGCACCATGGCTTTGTTGACCTTTTGGCAGCCACCAGCATCCCCCTTTCACTTGAAAATCTGGCTAAATTTAGAAATTTGCATGTGGCTAAGGGTGGAAATGGTGAGTTATGGAGGTTGAATAAAAGCTGTGAACAACAGCAATATCATGCAAATAAAATCCTGATGGAACAATGGTTAACTTTGATTCATAGCCACAACTGTATAGGGATTAACTAATCTGTCATTATACAAGGAAGTATATATTTGTAGTGAGAATCCACAAATATAAACTTCCTCATACAATGACTTTTACTATTGATGAGTATGTTATCATATTCAGGGTGTTAGACAGCAGGGAGGGCTTGCTCCCCACAAAGGGTGCATCAAGAGCAGTGTAACAAAACTAAAGTACCAAGAATATTATTGTTAAAGGAGACCCCAATCAAGTTTGACAACCTTTTCAGAGAATTTGACTTGCTAACTTCAAGTTTCACTGAAACAGCTGATCCTAAGGGGACCACTTGAACATTTTGTATATGAAGTGGGGTCCATCCATGAGTTCCAAAATTCACCCAAAAGTATCAAAAACACTTGCACGCACCCAAAAATATCAAACAAATTGCTTGATGAGATCCATCCAAAATTTTGTTATTGAGTGTAACAAATTGCTATCCTGTGCCATCACTGAATAGCCCCCAAAAGTATCAGGTCACTATGCGAATCCTCGCCCAAAAATATTGGATGGACCCCCATGCATAGAAGGCTCAAGTGACCCCCTGGGTGGCTGATGCCAGTCTCTGATTGCTTGGTGATTAAAAGATAGACAGGATAAGAATTTTTTTCAGTTTACCTTCAAGGAGCCCATATATCTTCAATTTTTAGGGCACATATTTGTAGGATTTTTTGGGGCCAATAGGAGGATTCCATGGTGGGTCATATAACCCCTTTGTTAGTTATGGAGTTGTTTTATACAGCTATTTCTGTGCATAGCATCATGGACATCTACATCCATTCTCTCAATTCAGTTTAGATGTCACATCTTTATGGGTGTGATCATATTTCTTGTATAGATGTTCCTTATTTGGTTGTTGTGAAGTTTATGGACATTTTAATGCTAACTTCTATCTCATTATTTTCCTACTTAGTGAAATATGAAATAGCTTGAATCAGTATTATTTTCTCATCTGATATTACAGGACCCATCAAAAAATGTTGCCATCAAAACCATATCAAAGAAAAACCTTGGAAAAACACACACTTTGCTTGGAAAAGAGATCAGAATTTTGAAAGTAAGACTGGACTGTATGGATGTTGTGCTTTATCAATTGAAAAAGTTACACTTGTATGCTTAACAATTAGCAAGGAAGTTAGGCACTTTATTTTCAGAGTGTCTGTATTACTGACTTTAAGGATAATTTAATCACAATTTTATTAAGTTGTATTACAGTATAAATTTTATAACAAATGTTCTGTCCTTTATACATACCATATTCCTCTGCCTATAAGCTCAGGGCTTATCTAGTTTGTAAGGCTTTTTGGTGCACCTATCTTCAAGGGGTTATCCATGGGGGGCTTATATGATGTGCAAGAAAAAGTTCAGTGACAAAAGGATCCAAAATTGTCAATTCACTACCTAGAATCGCTACCTCCACTGCCAATACTGTCACTGCTATTACTTTCAGTCTCAAAGGTCCAGGTCTATATAATTTTATACTCTATGTATTAGTCATGTGTCTATTTGTTTCCATCTCAGAAGTTCTCCTATAGGGCTTATCTGTGGGGTGCCTCTAGGCAGAGTAAAGCATGTGTTAGGGAAATGGTGGGCTTTTCTACAGGGGGGCTTATATTTTGAGGGGCTTATAGGTGGAGAAATATAGTATTTCTCTTTAAGTTTCTTATCATCTAGTTTTGCCTTATGTTTTGAATTTTTGTTTTTTCTCTTTTGCATTTGTCCTGGCATCTTTTGATCAATATTTCTCAAAGTTTTATAAATTCTGCTACAGGAGTTGCATCATGATCATATAGTTAAACTTCTCGACTGCATTGTAAGTATGACATTTTTCACCATAGTTTTAGTAGAATTTATTGCATTGAGTTTCTAATTTCCCACAATATTTGTCAATAGAAGCTAATAGCATTTAGGATCACCAAGTAATTGGCATGCATCTTCAATCACTTTTGCTTTCTTTCTTGAGAAAGCTTTTGTTCTTTTCATTTCAGTTACACCAAGCCACCTTTCAATCCTTTCTTTCATTTCAGGAAACACCAACACATGTATATCTGGTCATTGAGGTATGAACCCAGTGCTTCTCGATTATTTTTTGCAAGGCCCCCTCATTGGAAGAGACACTATTTTGCACCCCCTTACTATAAATAATATCATTACCTATAAATATTGTGTATATGTACCTGTTCCTGGGGTCATCCAAGGTAAGGACACAGTTGGGGGGGATGCTCCAAGGCACTTTCCAATGGGAGGCATTTTGGCCTGTTGAGCAAGTACTATTACTAAAAGCAATATCCAGGGCTGGGCTTTGGGGGGCATCTGATTCATTTTATTGTCTTTTTCATGCAAGAAAACTCTTGAAACTATGGATAACTATAGGAAATGAGGATAACATAGCCATGACTCCATGGCCCCCTCCTTGGATCTTCCTCAGACTATTACCAATGGGATGCTGAATCTCTTGCAGCAGCTAAAGGCTAATAGCTAACAACTAATAGCTAAAAGAACTAATTAAGGCCAACTATCTAACAGAAAGTGAAAACTAAAAAATACTATTTACATTGTCCTGTAAAAATCCTAAATTATTTAAATATAGTTTGCACAATCTACAGTTGCAATTGCTGAATTGATGTTTTTCATTTTCTTTTTAAATTCTGTCTAAGTATGAGACTTTTATTTCTAATAGAAAATATTGCCATATTTTGTGTGCAGTGTACCTAATTGCCTTCAAACCATACACATTTGTGAATGGACATGACCAAATTTCTTGCAGTTTGATATAATTTAGGGGTGTCACACCCCACGCCCCCATAAGCACGTCATTGTTTTATGGGCAGGCTTAACCACAAAGAAGTTTGGTACATTTTTCTCTTAAGCTGATCTTCTGTCGATAGGGCCAATCAAACAGATTTACAAAATCAGTTAACATGTTGCAACGCCTGATTACTCATAAATATCCCAAAGAAATTTTCTCCTATTTGGGATGCTACAAGATCAGCGTGCGACTTATACGTGGATTTTTGCGGTACTTCCACTTCTAGAAAGTTGTGCTCTAGATCAGGAGTGTCAGACATACGGCCCGGCAAGGCCTTTGACGTGGCCCCAGGAAGAACTTTGAGTAAATTGAAACCTAGAGATATTTTTTTGCCTGTACTAGATGCATTGAAATAGCTGGTTCCACTAGTATATACGGTTGTCTAGCATGCCAGATAGAAAACATCCGATGAGTTATATATATTTTCAAGTCCCTATTACCTAGGTGTGGCACCCTCTCAGGACCCGTCAGCCTACCTGGCCTGTGTGACGTCACAGTATGCCTATTGTGGCGCCCGGGCCTAAATTAGTTTGACTCCCCTGCTCTAAATAAAGGCATGTTTTGCATTACCTAGTCTAAAACCCATATTAGTATGCTTATTATTCACATTTGCCAGCTGTGTTCTGGGTGATTATCTTCTAGAAGCGGGCACCATGATGATTCACAATATAGCACCCCGTTAATGTTGATTTGGACCTAGAATAGCACCTTACAACAGGGACTTTTTGAAGAAAAGTTTACAACTGCAAATAAAATGCAGCGATGCTGCATTCTTTTGGTTGCAGATGGGATTGAACTGCTTGATTTTGGCGAGAGGTTGTAGGCAAATGCTACTACCTCTATCAATTCCATTTATTGTTGCGTTTCTCATAGCAGTTCATACCTAAATCTACCACTTTTACTGCTATTCACTTTCTTACACCCCTGGGTAACTATGTGATAAGAGTGAATTGCACATATTTTTCGTTTGAACCGCACAAATTTTCTTAGAACTGCACATTTTGTGTGGAACTGCACGTTAAAAAAGTCCCTGCTACAAGTTAAAAATTGTTTAACTACAAAATACCCTAAAATATTGTTTAAAAGTTGCATCGATGCATTTTACACAACTGTTTGTGAAGTCAAATGTCATAGCCCCCCTGGCCAGGACGCTATTAACACATTCCTATGAAATTGTGATAGAAACTGCACGTGCAGTGTGATTTACTTCTTTCATATTCGTTGCATATTTATATACTTATCACCATAGCCGTATGCTGTGGGAGCTGGGGGGAGAATTAGCCCCCCCCAGGTGGAGCAGAAAACCATTTCATTCAGGACACTATTCAGAAATAGCCCTATATGTTGCATATGCTAGCGATGTTTTTTTATCGATATCAACTTCTTCTTACTTGTAGTATTGCAATGGCGGTGACCTCGCAGATTACTTGCAGGGTAAGTCTTCAATCAAATCACCAGTTTTGTAGGCAAAAATACACTTTCAGTCGTAGACATAGGAACGGGGGCACAGGAGCACATACCCCCACTTAAATAGTCTGTTGGTACTACAGAACTTTGCTACAGCACGAAAAGTGGCAACATTATTTTTACATACTGAAAGCTTTCTTCGTCCAACACTCATCAGAGTATGAAAACGTCCGATAGTGACCCCAAAGTTAGCAGAAATATATAGCCAGATGCGGTTACATGTGATAGGATGCGTCTAATTGGCCCCAAGAGTAGCTAATTAGGACCTATTAACCATTGTTTACTTGAAGAGTCCTAATGAAAAAACGAACTCTGTTAGTTTACACAAGACCGGGTTTTGAGTCTTCATGTAAACAGATTCCAAAAGTCTTAATTGAAAGGACGATCTTGCTTGTCCAATGATCCGAAAATTATCATCTCTATATGTTTTGGCGCATTCTGGATTTGTAGTAAGATGTTGTCCTATGCCCCCACTCCTCATAAATTCGTATGTACAGTGTTTCTTTGCAGTTTGCATAGGTGCCCGTTTTGCTATGGGGTGTCCCTTTTTCCCATCAGTATTTTAGATATTCTTTCCTCAACAGTATCCACTAGCTGTGTCAGCTGTTGTAAAAGTGTTTTTCAAAATTTATATCGCTTTAAATCGTCTCCAAGACAATCACATTCTCAGATAAATCCGTATGACCTACATCACCATATGCCAAATAGGCTTTAATTTAGTACAATAGTATCTGATCCCTAGAATCAAACAATGGAAGATCCTTAGAATCTATACAAAATTTCTGAAAATGTCACAGGATTTTAAGTGCATAACAACAAAATTAACAAAGTGAATGATAGAAACTACTAATACATGGAACAGGATATATGTATGTATGTATGTATGTATATATATATATATATATATGTATATATATATTATATATATATTATATATATATATATGTATATATATATATTTATATATATATATATATCATGTATGTATTTATGTGTATATATATATATATGTCTATATATATATATATATATATATATATATATATATATATATATATATATATATATATTTATATATATATTTCTATATATTTATATATTTATATATATTTGTATATATGTGTGTATATAGTCTATACTACTCGTGAGTGGGCTACAACAATTGGAAATTTTATACCCCGTTGAGGATGCGAACCCCAGTAGAGTGGCCAGAGAATCACTGACTATCCTGCTGCCCCACAGAGGCGCAATAGAATAATGAGCGTTTACTAAAGTCAGTCTTACCTAAGGCTTTCACCACAGCCATGACAATGTTTATTCTGTTTCGGCATATAGCTTTCGTCAGAGCCAAGCGTATTTATATATTTATTCAGTAGCTATTGCTCTCCATGGAGTTCGTCCGGTAACTTTTGTCTGTGTGTCAATTGTCTGGATAAATGAATGAAAAAATTTCCTTGCAGATAAAGGAACGCTCAGTGAGGACACAATTCGCCTATTTCTCCTGCAATTGAGTGAGATACAGTTTTTCATACCGATTTTCTTGTTATTAAAGCTCCTTCGCTTTACATTTGCCATGCGCAAAATAGACAACATTATCCATTTTCAAGGACTCTTAAATGGCTGTTTTTACAAACCAATAGGCCTATTTGCTGTGGTGATTTCTAAACATTTTTAACAAGGGGGCTCTAGGTGCAACCACGCCTATATTGTAGGTGTGACCTAGCTGCAACCACGCCCATATTTTCAAAGACGCAGATATGATACTTAAGTTTAGTGTTAATAAGTATAATAAACAGTTAGAAATGTCTGAATTACCATATAGTAGTGAGTAATTAATCATAGCAATACAAAACACGTTAGAAGCAAGGTCAATGCACTTTGAAAAGCAAGGCCAATGCAAGAATTTTTAGGGGGCTGAGCCCCCAAAATAAACAGTAATTTTAACAAGGGGGTTCAGCCCCCTGAGCCCTCCCTAGAAATCACACCTACCTATTTGTCCTCGCAGGATATATTTTAAGATTCCTATAGTTTCGTTATAAATCCTTTTTTAAATCACTTTTTATACATTATGTCCAACTGTTTTAGAGCTACACGTTTTTTTATAAGAAACCACTTTATAAGCAACCTAATGCTAGGTAGTCACATATTTACGAAACTTTCAGAACTACAAGGAAAGAGCTAAGAAACTTTAGAAAAATCAGCACATGGAAATTACTACCTGGTTCGACGTAAAGTTGTATCCAAACAATGTGAATATGACATTGCATTAGAATTTAACTCTCACTGACACATTTTGTTTGTTATATTGCAAATAGTTGTCTATATTTGCGTTCTGCGTACGCTTTCACATAAGAAACTTTTAGAACCAAAATATGGCCAAAAATGAAGAAACTTTTAGTACTAGGCCTTGAGCTGGGTTTCTTATAAATAAAACGTGTAGAATTCTTTATTGCAAAACCAAGCGAGCTTTCTTTTACAATCAATTTGTCATATTTTCTGATATAGTCCAACTCTTTCCCTTACAGTTTCTGCTATGCGTATGTTGAATTCAAAGGGCATAATCCACAGGGACTTGAAACCCCAAAATATTCTGCTGAGCTACAAAGGCGCAAAATGCCCACCTCCGAATGAGATCAATTTCAAAATTTGTAAGTATTTTTACACTCTGAGGTTTGGAAACGCTGCTACTTACATTGAATAGGGCAGATATTCAACAACAGTTATAACCTTCAAAGCTGAGAATAAGCTGTAAACAGGGACGCCGGAGAACGGGGGCGAAGGGGGCAGCGCACCCCTTGCCCTCGAAGAGCGGGGGCAAGGGGGCAAAAGTGCCCTTCTTTTGCAGTCTACTGATTTAATTTTTTCACGTTTTCTTCTTGCATTCTTTCTTCTCTCAGGCTCGACGCCCTTCTGTCCTCAGGAATTCATCACTTGTCATGAAATGCAACAATGGTTGGGGGCATATATTTGTGAAAAGTAACCCTTAAGTTCAAATTCTGACAACATTATGCTGTCATAATCAGTGCAAGTGCCCTTCTCGAAACTTCTGCCCCTCCTTCCCTACTTTTGTTCCGGCGTCCCTGGCTATAAGCAGAAATATCATTGCTCTCCAATTACACGTTATCTACCTTATTCATACAAATGTTGATGTGAAGAAAATTTGGCGAAATTGATGATTTTGGTGTGAAACTTCCAAATCAACTACACGCTACACGCCAAATTTAATGTTTTTCTTCCTTTGCCAAATTAAATCATACAAATGTTGACGTGAAGAACATTTGGCGAAATTGATGATTTTGGTGTGAAATTTCCAAATTAACTAATCGCTACACGCCAAATTTAATGTTTTTCTTCCTTTGCCAAATTAAATCCTTCCCAAATACAGGTATTCCGTCTATCGCCAAAGTAAAACAAGAAGAAATTCAACTTTCTGGTTACAGTCTTACAGACAGTCTTACAAAAGAAACATACAAGATATAACTTGCAAATAATGATTTTTAGCACTCTTTTCTTCCTATTCCCGAATAAAATTGGCCTAAATATAACCAACGTTTGCAGTGTTACTGCTCCACCAAATTAAATCCACGCCAATCTAAAATTTTTGTCCATCGACAAATTAAATCCACGCGAAAATTTGTGCGATTAAGGTATTGCCTCCCAATTCCACGTTTTAGCATAGTCATCCTAATCGAAGTATTACCCTTTTTCAGCTGATTTTGGGTTTGCACGTTTTCTTGACGGTGAAATGATGGCGGCAACATTATGTGGATCACCTCTCTACATGGTATGGCTTGGTTTTTATGAATAAACTTTCAGGCAGTGACTTTATTATTATGACATTGACTAAAAAACGTTTTAAACTGTAAGAGATTCTACTGCCTTGAATGCTCTTCCAGGTTTTCAGTGCAACGAAAACTATTATCTTCTCAACTCAAGTATTAACTGGAACCTGACTTGTTGGAACTGACTTCATTTTAACCGATTTTTCAACTAAAATCTGACTTCATGGATCCGACTTAACTCATAAGATCGTTAACCGGAACCTGACTTTATGAATCCGACATAAATCTTGTCTGATTTATTTAACTGGAGCATGACCTGCTGGATCCGACTTAAATCTAGACTATTTATTCTGGTTGATTATTACTCAATCTGTATACGATAGAATGGCTTCTATTTAAGATTTCATTCAAGTCTGAGCCTGTTTACCCAATCAGGGACGATTTTGAGAGGGCATGAGGCTTGGCACCCCCATGAATTTTCCTAGCACCACCCCTGTATCCACTTATTGATTTTTAAGTTATTTATTTTATTTATTTATTTTCCCATTCAAATGAATATTTAGTCATAGATGAAAATAGGTTGCTTGTGAAACATTCCTGATGGTCTAGTCCACCAAGAGGTGTTATTTGTTTCTAGGTAAAATAATCAAATTACATTGCACCCTTTGTCGTAAATCACTTAGAGAATTGAAGCTGTCTTCTCATCAGACTTATTTTACAGGCCCCAGAGGTTATTATGTCAAAATCATACGATGCAAAAGCTGATCTGTGGAGCATTGGAACAATCATTTATCAGTGCCTTACGGGCAAAGCTCCTTTCCAGGTAGACACTGCTTTTTAAATAAATGCAGTTGCTCAATTTTTTGCTTTGACATTTTTATCAATGAGTGCTCCTTCACTCGCAGGTAGCTCTTTTCATCTTTAGACTGGAAAATTGGCATTCTTGATTGTTGTTTGGTGACGGCCCATGATCTTTGCATAATTTATTCTTGCATAATTTATCAATGCATAATTTATCAAGGCAGCAGATAGCTCTCCCAAAAGTACATTAATATTCATTACAAGACTCGATATCATTATGGTGGCCCGCTGTTGTCATCAGATAAATTGTTCTGTCTGTGCTCAGAAACTGCAATTCAATTACAAGATTTGCATTTAATGAAGCCCAGGCTCCATGTGTGTTGATAGGATAGCTTATTTTCGCTTTTATGGAAGCTAATTTCGTTACTCTGAGGATTTCTCAGTGGAGGTCGTAGCAAGCGCTTACTTTTTCATACATGCTAGATCTCATAATTTATTTATGAAGATATCTTTTTCCAACATATTAGCCCTTGCTACTCCTTAAACGTCTTGAAAGTTCTTTTGGTTTAATTTGTGTTTTCAATTGCACTTAAAAATTCCTTTAATTCGTGCATTTTAGAAAAAACACTCCTTGAAATTTCCTTATTTCTGATCATTTCTTGACGGGAAAGATTTTCAGTGGCAGATTTTTATAGGAAATGATTTACATTTTGACACGAAGACATACAAAAAATACGCCTTAAAAATTACTTTTTGGTCCATAAAAACTCCATAAAAAGTCCTAAAATTTTATCTACTCACTAGAGCACGAACCCTGAAAAGAGTTCCAACGTTGTCATTGGTTTGTTTCGCTATCATTATCCATACAACATGTCGTATTATTGTCCATAAAGTCAATTTGACACGTTGGAAGAAAGTAGCTGGACCTATATGCCTTTCATTTAGCAATTCCATCTGCAGACACATGACATTTATTCACTAACGTTGTATTTTGTTGCAGTTTATACTTAGTGTCAGCTTAACTGTACACTCCTTTTCGATTATTATGTTCGTGCTCTCAAGCAAGCTTTGATTTTTAGAAATTTCGTGACTAAATCAAAAGTTACACAAGACTTTCAGCTAAATAAGCTTTCAAAGAAATGCATTCTTAAAAGTCTTCAATATTTTATTTTACTTTTCTCTGATTTACAGGCAAACAACCCACAGAATCTTCGAAAGCTTTACGAAACATCAAAACATCTCTCTCCACGGTAGGCCTATTCAATTTGCATACATATAGTAATTATATTTCGTCTTTGTTTGTATTCTTCTGCCTCCTAATTCGCTATCTTCCTTCCGCTCTTGCTCTCTTTTTGGCATGTGGTCTTTAGAGACCTCAAAACGATTCTCTTTATCCTGCAAAATCATTTGGGGCATGGCGATCCGCTGCGTTTGCCTCGGAATACCAACTATCTACTCGAGGGATTACTTAAGATACAGAGCTAATGGGAAATTCTCCACTACGCACTGATTCCCTACAATCATTTGTCTGTTTGCAGACCTTTTCGTTTTAGGCGGGCGATCGCCCTCGCAAGAGTTCTCGCAAGCGCCCTCGCAGGCGTCCTTGCAAGCGCCCTCGCAGACCTAGTTACATAAGCGATTGACTACCCTCAAAAAACCTGATTTAGCTCCCAACAATTGTGACTCGATGCCTGCAACATGTCTGTGGGATGCCTGCAAAAACTTTTATCGTCCAATCGACTTCCTAGACTGATTTGCGCGGGCGATGTACAACCGTCGTGACAATTCTTTCAAGAATGGCCTGCTATGCATCAAGACCTGCTTTATATAACAACTTGATCGCTTGATTTTGTCAAAAAATTGCTATTAAATTTCCATTATGGGGGTGCAAGGCAGGCCCGTGGCCATGGGTTGGCTTGGGGTGGCACATGCCACCCCTTGATAACAGGATTCCAGCTTTTTGCCACCTCTTGGAATTTTTTGCAATTTCTTATTGTTGCTTTATATTTGTAGATAAGGAGAGATATCCTAAAATTTTGGTTCAGCTCAACCTTGGTCTTTATGACATACTAGAAAGCTCAATCTTTTCCTGCACACACTTTATCCATTTGATTGTGATAGCATAAAGTATGAATTAAACTCTCAGATTTTCTTCCACGTGATTCCTCCAGTGCAATTTTGCCACGCCTGAAACACGGGCCTGGCTACGGGCTTGGTGCGAGACACTCTACAGCCCTCTGCGGCGGTTCCTTAAAAGTTTCCCTTCTATCCTCATTTCTACCATAGCTGCTGATAATTTGAGTAAGTTAAGAATGTCTGTGTACAGTTTTTGATGAATGAAGCAAGATGAAAATGCTTAAATGTCATGAAAAGTAGCTAATGGCATCTGCCTTCTGTTTACAGTATTCCACCTGGATGTTCACAAACTATGAAAAATCTACTGTTTAACCTGTTAAAGAAGGATCCTCAGGAGAGGCTGTCTTTTGGTAATAAAAATTTTCAATCATACATCAGTTTAAGCTGTCGATTGTTCATTAAGATTGTTTAACGTTTTTAACATCTCCAACACTTCTATGCTTTCTACTTCTCAATTCTGGTGATGTTTCTCTAATACTACACGCCATTTTGCTTAAATCGAGCACATTTTCCCAGCGATATTGGGGAGAGATTCTTAGCTTCATATCATTGATTTTAGCCTCTGTATTATGATTTGGAGTATAGAGCAGCCGTGGCCTAGCGGTAATGCACTCGACTCAGACTAACATGGTCCTGGGTTCGAGGCCCACCTCAGACCATTAGTGAAGTCAGGAAGGACATTCGGTCCTAAATGCTCGTGCCAGAACTAAAGTCCTCTCAGAGGGACCCCCCCAAGCCCTAAGGAAGTGGGGGAAACGGAGGTAACATGGAGAAAAAATTATGATTTGGAGTATAAGATCATTTGATATTAAGATGTATGAAAAATTACAATTCTATGGACGATTTTTCATTTGTATGGCCTGTATTTGATGAGTTAATTTTCAATTATGTTTCTGGCTGATATCTCCAATTTATAAACCATTAGAAGAAGATCACATTTCTTGTACAGTTGGTTCAGAAATATATGTTCGTTCCATTCATCAATATGTGTTTTATTCAGAAGAAAATTCATCTTAACAGATTAAATAATAGTTGCGCTAGCATTGACCTTGTGGTACAACACGTGTTGGTTTGTGCCAAGGACTTACTCCATTAGAAATCCTTTTATTGGTTACAGCTTATCTACTCCCTAACTGTCTTATCAGAAAGCTGTGTGTATTGTGCTAGTGGGCGTGTCAGACAGATAGTGATGTAGCCAAAGCCATTTTCCGGCCACCAGTAGCATGGCCGTAAAAGCAATTCAATCATATCTGCATTTTGTTTCATTTTAAAGTTTTCTTTCTTTTTAGAGGAATTCTTCAACCACCCCTTTTTGGCAAATGGTGCTCCCACTGGTCACTGTACGTACTTTTTTTATCAACTACAAATAGAATAAGTTTTAGCATGGAAATTTTGCAATTCTTTTTACTGCTAGACCAGGGTGGTCAACAAACCCTGGAAACCCTGGAAACCCTGAAAAACTTTGGATTTTCTTTGCCCCTAAAAAATACCCTGGAAAACCCGGGAATTACAGCCCACCCCTGAAAAATTATGTTCTGAAGCAGATGTCCCTCGAATCAATTTTTGGCCTCGCAGTACTGTTACATTTTGTATTCCTGTTGCGCAGTGGAAGAGGATCCAAGAGTTATTGGGGGAAAAACAGCGTGTTACTTGTCGTGTGGCAAACAGCCACTTTTTCAAGTAAAACGCAGAATTACAGTTGGATGAGTACAGGCAGAAGATCCAGACGTGATAATCATTTTTTCGAAAGCATGGTCAAAAATTGATGTTGAAGATGGAAATCGCAGCCTTTTAATCAGTTGAAGAAGCAGAACGACGACAGAGAGTTCACATATTTCTTTATCGATACTGACGACTGAGTCGACTGACTGACCACGACGACTGACGACGACGACTTACCACGACGACTGACCCCGACTGACTGACGACGGCTGAAGCAAGTTGTCAGTATCGATTTAGCAATATATGGACTCTTTTTATCGTGGTTAAGCTTCTTCAATAGTCAAAAATCCATGAGATTTTAAGGCACCTGCTCTATGATCTATAATTATTGTTTAGGTTTATTTTGTTGATTACTCTGTCTGTTTTTGATGTAGCAAGTCCGATGGCAGTTCCTTCAAGAAGACGAGCCTTCTCATCAAACTCTAAAGGAATTCGATCACCTATGTTTTCGCCTTATGGCATCTCACCGGTCAGTTTACCACCTTTAGCAATTATCTGCAATTAGGCACACAATACATCTTTTGTAACCTCCAAGATTTTATTGTCTTTTCTACTCACTGTTCTGTTCGCACACAGCATTACGGAGGAGCCTATGTTGAGTTTTTTTTATAAAACTGGGAGAATTTTTTAGTTATTTGGTGCAAGCATGTGAGGGGACGCCTACGAGTACCAGAAGCAGGGGGGCAAGGCTTCCTCTGAGGGTACATCTATGTATATGTATACTCCTCTACAGGGTAGATTTTGGTCTTCAAACTCTTTTCCAGAAAAATATAATGACCTCATAGTAATACCATGCTAAGTTAGGGGTCTGCGATCAAGAATTTTCTTGAACCAAACTGTCTACGATGCCGGAAAATGCCCCTTCGCAAGATAGGAGAGATGGAAAGAGTTCGGTATGAAGGGCAATTCTTGCCCCCATGGAAGGGGGTAGAGGGGGCAGCTGCTTCTCTTGTCCCCCAACGTAGGCGTCCCTGAACATGTGAAGTTGGCTATATACAGTTAGACCTTTAAATTATTGTTGCTTGAACTGGAACACCAAAAGTAAGAGTTCCTTGGTTATTGGTTGTTTGTAACTCCTTATATTCGTGTATTTTAGAAGAGAACTCCTTGAACACTCCTTATTCCTAGTTAACTCTTGGGGGAAAAGATTTCCAGTGGCAGATTTATTGAGGAAGTAATTTGCTTTTTATCACGGTACCACACAAAAAATACTCCTCAAAATAATTGCTTTGTCCTTAACGACTCCTTAAACTGTCCTTTAAATTTATCCACTCACCACAGCACGAAGCCTGTTAAAAAGTGTACCTTGAGCTACCTATGAGCTTTCAAGTGTCACTCATGTGATATTTTATCTTTTCAAATATTTTAAGAGTATCACGTATTTCACTTGAAGTTTGCTTAAATTTGTCCAGTCTTTTGCCAAATAAGGTTGACTACCAAGGAATGTCCCAAAACTAGCAAACCTTGCCCAGCTAATGTTTGTAATAGGCCTAATTATTGGGAGTAGATCTCTGGAGAGACAACAACATTGATAGTATCTCTCGCTTGGTTCATGTCTGCCAGATATTCCCCAATTGAATTAGATTTCCTTGGAATCATGCATGCTTCACTGCATGCGATTGTAGATTCTTAAAAACAGCCTTGCATTTTGATCTAACACTTTTCACATAATTGTTTATTGAGGACATGTTCATACAAAGAGGACTTGTGAAAATAGATGCTCTCTGCCTGTTAGATATAGTAAGGTATTCAATGACCTATAAAATCCGTTCTACTCTGTTTTACAGAGTCCCGAGCCAGACCAAGTTGTTGATCTAATACACGATCCATTAATGACTCCTCCAATGCGACAAACATCACCTATGGAGCGTTATGAACAAATTAGAGGTATGTTTTTCGATATTGCTTCGTAACAGTTGACAAAAGCTTTTCTTTTGACTACACGTTTTTTTATAAGAAAACCTGTCTTTGCTTGAGCCTCAATTGTCTTAACTTTTCGCAAAATTAAGTCAGAGATTTTCCTAATATTTTCTTAATTTCTACTGAAATAAACTGTCTAAAATAGGTTACCATTTCTTTGTTAATCCTTTGCATTTCAATTATTTCTAGGATTTTCTTAAGATTTTAGCCATTTGACCTTCATTTTCTTATAAACTTCTTTCTGGTAAAAGAAAGATTTTGGGTCAGGCACATCGAGCTGATTTTGTTCATTAAAGTATGGTATTTTCTCTACTTTGAGAAGTGTAGGAAATCTCCTTACACGAGATAAGCTTTTGCTAAGAATCAACTCAGTACTTTCAATTCGAGGACTTTTGTAGCTTAAAAGAAGTTGATTTTCTGATTGAATTATTTTGACGTATTTATAATTTTCTTTTTGATCCTTACATGTGAAATAAGTTTTGATGTTCGACGTTGATAAATTTTAAGCAATTCCAATTTAGGGCCTGGAAGAGCTTCTCCTGAAGTGAGAAATACATCAGGACCTTCTTCACTACCAGAGGTAGGGCCTTTTTCACTACTCATAGTTGTTAAATACCAGCATTGACAGATAGTCTGCATTTGAATAAGTGAAAGGAATTATTTACATTTTGAATGTACAGTAGTCGCCAAAAGTCCTGGGACACTTTGCTTTTTTCTGTTCTGGGTTAAACTATCACCCCTTCTTTTCCCTAAACAATGTTGTTTCTTGGCATCAGCAAAACACAGGAGGAGAGGGGGTGTGTGTATGGTACAAGAGTACAAATACCTAGAGGATTATTTTTTCCATAATTTCTTGGAAGTGCCCAAGAACTTTTGGCAACTAATGTAGGCCAGATGTAAATGAGGAAATTCAACGGGTGGCATAGCAATTGGTGCGGTTGTCTTCTATTAAGAAAGTCAATGCTTCGAACCACAATGCCACCCATATTCACATGCTAATGGGCTAGGATAAGTGTCCGCTCAAGCAGGTACTCCCTGTATGTACGAAAGCGTACAGGACTCTAAGAACACATTAGTGAATATTGTAGTTGTTCCGTACTTGTTTACTATGTGAAAGGTCAACTGTCGAGACACATTTGAATCGTGGCCAAATCCCCGCTCGTTGTTCACCCAGCCGCGGCTGAGAACCTGTTGCCTGCATTGAAGAAATAGCAAGGGCAGGAACTGTCCATATAGTTCACACGCCATTGGCCCACGGTAATTGTCCTCATTAGCAAACACTCCCTTACGTATGAGAATTCTCTCTGCAGTCAGTCGTATCGACAAAGCCTGTCTTATGACTGGATTAGATGTCTACATGCGGCACAGTGACATGCGGACTGCTTCCAAGAGTTAACGTTGATTTTCGAGATTTACGAGAATTACGACACCTTCAATTGCCTTATTATGGATACATCAATATAGCAGTTCATTCTGGTTTACAAGCGTATTGTGTAGTGTGGAGTTTGTTTTTGTATCCCACGAAAGTGTTGAGCAACGTATGGCCGTATTCCTTACACTTTTACAGTTTGATACTCAGAATTCCATTTCTACCCAATAAAGTTTTCAATTTTTTGATAAAGTTCTCTGAATTCCATTTCTAATTAGAAAAAGGTTTTGATCTGACGTTTTTTAAAGCAAGTTTTAACTCCCAGCTCTGTATTTTCTTTATCTTCACGTAAAGCTCTTATATCTACCTGTGTTATGTTGTTTATTCTTCATTACTTCATTGCTTATTAACGATCATTCTGTTCTTTTTTATATATGATGTTCGTTATAGCTAATTTTTCCTTCCAGGGCTTCATTTTGATCGCCAATGAAGTGAGACGAAGTTCTTCTTGCGCAAGTAATTATCAATGCCAAATCCTAATCCCTTTTATTAACATTGGATTGCTTTTATTAACTTTGGATGGAGTAGATTCGTAAGTTACGCGTTGTTCTTCTTTAGGAAGGCAGTTTATAGGAAAATGATGCTTAAATTGCCGAAGTCTTAAGAAAATCATAGGAAAATCACAAGGCTCAGCTTCCAAAATTATGTGCTCTTGTTGGCCAAAATTCGATATTACGTCATTATTACGTTCAAAATGTTAAAGACGGAAATCAAATTCGATTATACAAGATAAGCAAAATAAATCAACCCATTTTAGCGAGTTTATTTGAGTAGAAGTTAAGAAATTTTAAGAAAATCTCAGGCTCAATTTCGGGAAAAATTGAGAAAATTTAGGCTCATGCAACTCTTCAAACTTGAGGTTGCTGAGAGTGTTGTCTCACTAAGTAGGTCAGTTTTACTGTTCAATAGCAGTGGTGTAATTCTTATTCTGTGACGTAACGGTGCAGTGTGCGGCTCTTAGTGAAAGTAGCATTTTGGGGCCCCTATACTTGAGTCAAGTTCTAGGGCGTAAGTACCAAACACGCCTTTTCGAGAAAATTCTCGGGTGCCCCCTCGGGGTCCTTATATTTGGAGGCCCTTATTGTTGTGCTTAGAGATGCGGACCGTGCGCTACGTTACTGTTCAATGGGCAGGATTCTTGCGGCTGAACCTTGAACAGGCTACAGTTAACTGGTACAGCTGATGCTTGGGCATGAAATTGTGAGGCAAATGTAATTCAGCTCCAAAGGGTGTGAAAAAAGCTTTTGGTAATGGTATATAGTGTTGACAGGGGTGGATCCAGGGGGCTTGAGGGCCATGGCCCCCCAAACGACACTGTTTCCTATAGCAAACAATAGTATTAAGAAACTTTTCACATGAAAAAGACAATTAAGCCCCCCTTCCATAGTTCAGCTTTGGATCCGCTCTTGAGTGTTGAATCTATGATCTGAGAAGGGAAAACAGTTCCAAAGTGCAAAAGAGCTCTTTCAATGCGTACGAACAGGTTTTGAAGGCACTTGCGCTATGATGCATGGTTATCCCGGATTCATAAGCATATTTGGTCTTTCAAAAACTCCAGTACAATATAATTTGGAAATTCCTTTATGAGCACGATTTCGGTTGAGACAAAGGCATGGCGCTAAGAAAAAGGCTTGGCATTTCAGAAAAAGGGTATGACGTCATACCATGTTATGTTGCCTGAGATTCAACAATAATAAATACACGTTTTTTTTTTTATAAGAAAAAAGTTTATAAGAAAATGAGGCTCAAATCGTCAAAATCTTAAGAAAATCGTAAGAAAATCACGAGGCTCAAATTCCAAAATTTAATGTTTTTATAGGCCGAAAATCGGTAATTTCGTCGTTATTGTATTCAAAATGTTAAGGATGGAATTCAAATTCAAGTATACAATAGTATTAACGAAAGTGTAAACCACTCTAGCCAGTTTATTTCAGCAAAAGTTAAGAAAAATTTAAGAAAATCTGAGGCTCAATTTCGGGAAAAATTAAGAAAATTGAGGCTCAGGCAAAATAGTGATTTTCTTATAAAAAAAAAACGTGTATAGAACTTATGCCTCATCAAATTTTTGTCTCCTCTCCCTTGTTAGGTACTCGATCAAGTGGTCCCAGGAGTCAACCTAGCCGTGATGGGTAAGGCAACGACTTGCTTATATACAGCACTTCATAAAGCAATTCAGCATAGATCTATATCAGTGGTTTTCAACCTTCTTGGTGGAGCGAAACCCCAAGGACTTTTTCCAGTGTCTCGAGGAGTCCCTGTTCACATATCTGCACAGGAGAGTTAACATAAACAGTCGATTGTAGCATTTTTGTAACTTCTGGCGGAACCGCTGGACTGTGCTGGTGGAACCCTAGGGTTAAGGGGAACACCGGTCGAAAACCACCGGTCTATATTAATCAACACATAGTTAATATTATGAAAAATCAGTCCCATTTTCTTTAGATTTGCAAGCTTTTTTTTATAAGAAATGTCTCTATAAAAACGTGAGGCTGAAATTAGGCAATAAATCACAGAATGAATGCAACGATAGTAAGAGACATGATTCCATTAATTGTGACATTTCCAATTATATAGACATAACCATGACAAGTCCAGACGTTTCGAACCCTAATTCCAGGGATCCATCATCAGTGTAATAAGTTTACGCGTACTCAAAATTTCTATTATTATTATCGAAAAAAACTCTAGTATCTTGAACCTGTAAATTAGCTGATAGACAATTACAAACAGGTCAAATCTATCAATGAGTTCACTTGGATTATTCCGTAAATCTTCTTCCGATCTTATTGACGTGATGAAAGATCTAGAAATGACCACTGACCATACGAGCTTCATAATTAAAAGAATAATGGACGTCGTAATTAGGCCTTCGTATTTTATTTTCTGCTGTCGCAACAGAGAATGGTGTAACCCAGAACATATAAACTACTAGCTTCTAACACGTTCGTTAATTTAAGTAGCCAATAGTAAACCACCTGTGATAGTGAGGTTTCCCATTGTATTTAGTTGTTATTTTTATCAAAGATTGTTTACATTATTATTATTATTATTATTGCAAATTTTTAAGGAGGGTAGCTCATTCAGCTATGGCTGTTTTTCAAGAGGCTCTCTGTTTATCTACTTGTCTACAATACTTAAACAAAGAAAATACATAAAATCAAGATTAATTTACAAAGTCTAAAACTATTTTCATAAAGCATACAATATATGGAAAAAAGTATAAAAAGGAAGAGCAATATATGAAAATATTAAAAGATCTAATGTCCATCAGCGTTAAAGATCAGTGTTTATAATGATTTGTTAAAGGAAACTTATAGGAAAGTAAATGGTAAACAAAATAGACATAGGGAACCTAGGGAACAAAATCTAAAGGCTAAATCACTGGAATTAGGGTTCGAAACTTCTGGAATTGTAATGTTTAAATAATTGGAAATGTCGATATTTGAAATGTCACAATTAATGCAGTCATGTCTCTTATTATCGTTGTATTCATTCCGCGATTTATTTGAAAATCATGCTTCCCTCAAATGGAAATTATGTAGGAATTAAGAAACATTTAGGAAACACAGTCAGGCTGATCATCAAATGTTATGTTAGAAAACTACTTCTGCAAGAGCATTTTATCGAACTACCAACGAAACAGATGCAACATCCATTGCATGCTTACTAGACCTGGACATCCTATTTCTTACGTCACAGTTGCTTAATCTGGGTTATTCTTATTGGAAGTTTCCAAAATTAAGGAACAGTTAAGAAACATCTGAGGCTGGATTTAGCAAAATATTGAGAAATATCCAAGTTGAAGGAAGAAAGTTTGTGTTTTAAGGCCCTTAATCTTCTGTCATCATCTTTTAATCTCAACTGAATACGCCAGCACATGTCTCGAGTCAGTGGTAGTTGAATCTTGATTGGCTGATTTCATCCGGGAGCCTTTGGTTCGCATGCGAACGTTCGGATAAAAACAAAACATCCGAATGCATCAATTTCGGATGCGAACGTTTGGATACGACTCGCGAACGGAGAACAACGAGTTCGCATCCGAAATCCGAAATCCGAATAAAGTGTAGATGGGCCTTTATAAAACATCTTGTATTATGATATTTTTGGACGAAAGCCGTTGATGACAGATCTTGTTCAAAATTTCAACTTGGAAACAAAATCATACTTCATGCAATCCTAATTTTTAGAAAAGTGAGAATTGGTTTTTCTTTCATTTGTTTTGAGTTATTTTGAAGTGCAGATCCGTTTTGTTATGAAGCCAAAAATTTGAACAGGCAAAATTAGGTTCAAGGCTCCCTCGGATGCCTCATATCTGTCCAATGAAGTGATAAAAAATAAGTATAGGTTTTAAGAGTATCAGGGAAAATCAGAGAAAAATGAGTATCATTTCACTGAAAATGTCAGGGAATATCAGGGGAATTTTTTCCTGAAATAGTATTGGCAACCCTGTGCTGGATGAGCACCTAAATAGAAAGACATTGCCGTCAAATACCCTG
>OLMO02000262.1:4253993-4276626 GCA_900291935.2 Cassiopea xamachana | reverse complement strand
GGAAATGGCTCTGCTATCCGAAGCCATTCAAATATTTTTCAGGATCATTGAATTTTCACAGAAGGAGCTTGCAGCTGGAAACCTACAACCAACAAAAGCAATGAAATCTGGTATGAACTATTTCAAGGATCTTACTAACCATGCATCTCAGTTCCTTTCCATTGTAAAGCAAAGGCCGTTTCCCACTTAAACTAATGAACCGATTCGGCCGAGGCGGCCCGAGTTTGTGCGAGCGTAGTAGGTTCAAATGTGGATTTCCTCTCGGCTACCCTCGGCCGAATTGACTAATTGAGAAGTTCAAATGGTTTGAACTTTTCCATCGACAGATAATTCAATCGACCAATCAATTTTGATTCTGGCCGCCTCGGCCGAATCGGTGCATTCGTTTAAGTAGAAACTGGCCGTAAGATTATTATTTAGAAAAAAGCTTGCTCAAAAAATTGGAATACATTAAAATACACTATTTAGCTATCCACCTTCTCTACAACCATGACCCATAAGCAGCAATTGTCCAGGCCTGTCCCTAATTTCTCAAATAATTCAAAATACATGTCCTCTGAAGGTCTGTTTTCCTTTTTGTCTGCCCTTCTACTTCTTCTGTATCATCTCGTCTTTATCTTCTTTTCGAAGTCATTTTCTCTAGTAAATTATTTGGTTATATTTTGACACCAGCCTATCACAACCTTTCCTTTGCAGCCTTGCTTTCAATAAAGGATAGATTGTCCAATTGTTGCAAAAGATTGGCTGAGTTAAAAAAGAAAATTGGCACTTCTTGCAGAAATTGGAAAAACATATTTGTAAGCATATTTCATCTCATCCGTTCCTTTAAAACTGCCCATCTTCTCCACAGATATGACATTTTTATTAAAAAGGGTTCATGCTGAACCTGGAAAACCTAGGAAATAGAACATTTTTAAGAAATGTCATGGAAAACCTGGAATAGTCAGGGAGTTCTCTATAATATTTATCCATGTCAAGGAAAAGAAATTTTTAGTCTACATATCGCCTTGGTTAACTCATGCATAGTTGTTCGCAAAGTGATTATTCCATTTGTTGTCAGTAAATTTGAACTTTATTACTTAACACAGTGCTATAGCAAGTACATGTAAATTACACATCTAGTAGGTTTCATTTTCTTTACCTAGTTTGATATATATGTGACATGTGGCCACGGAAAAAGTGTGGTTTTTTGACTGTCAGTCAGGGAAACATCAGGGAATAGTCAGGAATTTTGATTTGAGTTCTAGGTATGAACCCTGTTAAACTTAAAGCTCCAGCTTTATATACCTTGCTTCAGCACATTTCTCTTCTCTGGTATCAGTATCTTTTCTCTTTTAGTCAAATGCAAAGTTTCTGATATACCTCTATGCTGTTATCTTGGTGAGTACTTTACTCTATATTTTGAACACTCATTCTTTTTTAGTCATATTTTAATATCTCCTTTTTTTCATAATTTTAGCAGAATTCAATCTTTTTCGAGAATTCAAAGCCATATCAGTTGTTGCATTTGAGTTCCTCGTGACATGCATACTTTTAAATAAATCAGTAGTTTCCAGGAGATCGGTGATTAAGCTTGCAGATTTTCGAAAAGAGGATCTTTTCTTATTGGTGTCAAGACTTTGCCATTAATTTTGCTCAAAGTTGATCCTGTTAGTATACAGATCTGTTAAAAATATACCTGGATGACTCTTTTTAGTACTCTTTTCTAAACTGTAATGCAGAATCTCTGCATGCATTTTCAAGGATGCTCCATCTGAAGACTTTATTGCTTTTTACACTTTAATGCAGCTATAATTACCTCTGAATTATACTTACAAAGTAAGACATTGTAGGTCATATCGTTGCTTTGCTCAAACGTAGGCCTATGTTCATTTTCATTGCAGTGCCGGAATGCTGCCTCTGACGAACTGCTTCAAAGATCAAATAAAAACGTATGCAAATTTGAGATGATCTTGGTTATAGAATTTTATAGATAGTAGTAATAGGACGCAAACTTAATAAAGAAAATGTTGAAACTTGCCAAAAAACCAAGTGCAGTTCCTCACTTCCCAAAGCTCCTTTGGTACCTATGTATATACCCCCAAGCTCCTATGCAATTCGTCGCAATTGACATTGCGTTTCTGCCCAAGGATCAACAGGGTTATCAATACATATTGCTAATTGGTGACGTTTTTCGAAGTTTGTAAGTGCTGTCCCATTACAGGAACAAACCGCTACATCAATTGTGGATGCATTTTTGAAACATTGACTATATATTCACGGTACTCCGTTGTATCTTTTATCCGATCTTGTTGTTATATTAAATTCAGCAAAAACCTGCACAAAAGAACGTACAATTTT
Source organism: Cassiopea xamachana (assembly GCA_900291935.2). Taxonomy (NCBI): domain Eukaryota; kingdom Metazoa; phylum Cnidaria; class Scyphozoa; order Rhizostomeae; family Cassiopeidae; genus Cassiopea; species Cassiopea xamachana. The sequence goes on along the minus strand of OLMO02000262.1, from coordinate 4,274,286 downwards.
GAAATGAGCCTATTCGTGTTCTGAACCCATGCAATGAAGTAGTTCCAGTAATCAGTGTCCTGGTTCTTAGCAAATGGTCAGAAACAATTCCCAGAAAAAAGATTAGTGAAAGCACACAGAGCCTTATTTTAGAAACATAGTTTTTCTTTGTTGTGGTAAAAAACATTGGCGTGAGCCAATCTCTCATAATTGTTTATGTGCAGCGTTTGGAGCATCGATGAAAGAAAGTGATTGGCAATCAGGCTAAGGCTATTCCCCAGTGGATAAAGATAAGCTATTGATAAGAACCTAGCTAGAAAATCAGGCTGAGAGGTTCTAGTTATTTGAAATAAAATTAAACATCGGCTAGTCATGACACAAAATTATATATATTAAATGTCCAGACAGCTTGCAAGATAAGTTTACCAAGTAGTCTCAGATTTCAAGCTGTTCAACAAAAAATCGTCGAAATTTGCATCCACTCAAGCCTCAATTAGAATTTACAGAAAACAGTCTCAGATTTACAGGAACTTTGACATGGAAAGAGATCGCACAACAGCGTAAAGACTAACCCTTTCTATGGCCCCGTTTAAACTAAACTGTTTTCATACGAAAACGGTATGGAATTGCTTCCATGCGAAAACTTCATTTGATGCGGGATAGTAACACGGCTCAGTGTAGACGGTAGGCCAAAACGGAGCACTTCCATACCGTTTTCTTTTGAAAACAGTATAGTGTACATGGAACCTATATCGCTTCAAAAAGGAAATGAAACAGGTCATGAGAAGCTGAGATGGGTAGTGGTAGTCATGCAAAACCCCTAGGAAGAGTAGTTTTTTATTTTGAAATAGTTTTCAATTTATTTTCCTGATCGGTCATGTTATCTAAACGTTTATTCTATTGCAATGTCAGGCTGTAGATTCTTCATAAATGAATGATCTTCCTCGAGGATTTAGCTGTTTTTCTTATCATTTGCCTGATCGATGACTCTTTCTTCTTAACAGCCCGAGGAGAAATACAGAATGGCAAGAGACTTACTAGATGGTTTAATTTCAGAAGCTGATTCTAGAAGTGACCAGCAGTCTATCAAGAGATGTATCCTTTTAAACATACTCCTGCTGCTTGAAAGTTTTTCATGTAAAAACATTTTATTGATATTTAGGTTTGTTTGTATGCCCTTGTGAGCGTAGAAGTCATGCATTTAGGTAAATGTAGAAGGAAAAGATGAGCGAGGTAGCATAGTGGTTAGAGCGCATGCCTCCCGTGCGGAAGGTCTACGGTTCGAGCCCGACTCGATGCCCTGACTGAGCGCTCGCTCACTGTTCACCCAGCAGCGAATGGGTACCTGGTAGCAACACTGGGGAGATAAAGGCGGCGAGGAAAGGAACTGGCCACCCTACCTTACATGCCGATGGCTCAGGATAAGTGTCCTCTCTAACAGGCACTCCCCCTACGTATGAAAGTATACGGGACTACCTTTACCTTTTAGAAGGAAAAGGTTAGCAAATTGAAAATCCTTTTGCAAATCTGTCAGTGCCTGTTTAAAGTTTTTACATGATCATCAAGTTTGGATTGTTTTTCTTTCGTGAACAACGTTCTGTTCATGGTTTTTCTAGTTGATTGCATTGGGTAATTACTTTTGTGTGAATTCTGTTGCCACGGATACAACTCACACACTCCACATAAAAACACACGCATAAACTTCGGTATAAATAGCTCTTCAGTTTGCCACTTTCCTGTGCATTTCCTAACCATTTGGAATCATATCTTCCTTAACCTACCACACAGATGTCTTAGCCATTGATGAGAGGCTACAAAGACCATAGGTCTATTCAACTGTAATGAGTGGCTTGTTATTATTCGTGGACGGCTTCCAGTTTTGGTGGGCTAGCATGGTGAGAGTACCATTTGCAAGACCTGCTGTTTAAGAGTGATTGGCATCCTCAACACTAGGAACTTTTATCTCTATATCTGCAATAGCTGCGTAATTTTCTTCTGTTTGAAGGCATGAAATATGCATCATAGGCGTCAAATCTTGATTGGCTTACAAAGGAATCACCCCGAAGGATTCCTGCCAATAATGTTACTAGAATTCGTTCGAACACTTTTTACCACCAAAACATGCTTCTCGGTGATTTTCGAACGAGTTCTCGCAACATTATTGGCAGAAATCCTTCGATGGTGATTCCTTTGTTAGCCAATCAAGATTTGACGCCTGTGCTGGCCTATGCGCGATTGGAAATTGCCACGTTAGTTACTTCAGGCGGACTACCTATGAAGATCATTATCAGGTGACTCCTCTGTTTTACAAAACACGAGAGATTGCAGACTCCCTGAGAATTTCGCCACTGCGGTTCAACGTTGGTATGCTTTTTACTGGATGTATGTTACGTGTGTCTCTATATATAACTCTCTTGAACAGTTGCAACAAGCAAGTATCGATGTAAGCCAAGAAACCAGAATTTCAATCAGTTAATGGTAGGTGGCCTGATTCCAAATGTTCAAGCATTTCACCTCCCACTTCTGTTTATTAGCACCTCTTAATTTAAAGAATTTTGTATGAAATCCAACCCCCCCCCCCCATTCAACCAGTTTTTCAAAATGCCGACCCCCTCTTTATTATACCTCCTCATGTTGGGTGCCAGAAAGTGGCTGTCTGTATTTATTCAGAGCCGTCCCTACAGCATATTTCTTGGGGGGATAGGACTTAATATGGGTGGTTCCCAGTTTTGTATATGCTACAGCAGTTAATTTCTCGTCACAAGAGTGGCACAAATTTAGTGAATGAAATCGCAATTGTAATTCTATAAAAAGCTATCATTTCAGAGTTTTGTTTGTGTATCATCAATTTTAAAAATAGAAATATAGTTTAATAGGTCTATCTTTTCATATTTTCTCCACACACCCATGACCAACAAGAGATTATTGATTTGTTTCATGATAGCTCCTACGTTGGCAGGGAAACCATTTCTCTGAGTGGTATGTGTATAATAGGTTGGCTGTATACTAGCGTTATTGGTATCAGATACATTAAAGATTATATATAATCAGATATAGTAAAGATTATATATATACTATCACTTTTGATTGGCACAAATAACCTACGGTCATTTGCTTTTGATGAGTAATTTCTCTGAGCATCAGAAGGACTGCTGTAGTCTCGACCAGGAGTTACACCTGAGTCGTAATAGAAATATTAGCTAGATTGGTATCAATATTGCTTGGTTTAAATTTTATACGTTTTACTCGTGTTGTATGCAACTATTGCCTTTATTTATTATGCTAATTAGCTTTTAACTTTGTGTATTTGAACCAAGCTAAATGAAGGAAGGGCAGACAGTTCTGCGTCAAATAGCAAATGAAAATAGTTGCACTCTACTCGGGAGGAGCATGGTTTGAAATAATTGCAATTCGTTTTTGTATAGTGTGTTTATAGGCCAAAGTCCTAGGCTTTCTAGCTTAAGTTTTTGGCATTTGTTCCGTTTATCCGTCGCTTGGATTTGTAATGTCATTTATTGATTGAGTGCAGAAAGCTATTTTCAGTTTCAAGAAAAATTTCTTCCTAGTATAGTTAATGCCAAAGTCGACGAACATCTTATTTTCAAACATCTCGTGCACATTGTAGAAAAGTCGCAAAAATAATGCATGAAAATCACCAAATCCACAAAAATATCGAAAAAAAACATCCAGAGAAGCGCTAAAAATGACAATCAGCTCGTACACTTTTTTACGAGTGATACATCCAGAGGTGTGCTGAAGTGGCTGTATTGGTAGGTGGGGTGTCGCACTCCCCACGTTTTGCTCAAACCATTAGTAATCATTTGGTTTGTCGATGGTTATTTGGCTTCTTAATCAAGTAGCCTATCGGTAAGTTCTTTCTGCTACACCCCCCACCCAAATCCCCTTGAGCTTGCCACTGGATAGATCCTTCGTTGAAACTGCTGCAAGTGCTTAGCGAGTATTTGAACATAAACAGCCACGTAGCATTAAGCCTTTGATGTGAGGTTGTGTTTCTAATAAGACTCTAGAACACGTTCCCAAGCATTACGTCATCTTTATCATGATTGGTCAATGCACTTGTTTTGCCCACCAAAAACCGCGGTGACCAATCACGATAAAGATGACGTAATAGTCTGTCACGTGTTCTAGAGTCTCATTTTTACTGTAGTTTGCATTTATGTAAGTTATTCCACTATTTAAAGTGTGCCTTGGTGTAGAAAGGATTGATTTCGTAAGAAACGATTAGAATTTCCCCTACACTCTCATTAAAGAATGTACTTAGATTTCGATCCATTAATGAATACCCTATGATTCAGAAAAAAGTCATCCATAAAGGATGCCTGCATAATTTTTGTTAATTTTTCCATCCCTCCCTCCCTTGTCCATGCCCGTCCGCTTTTTGTGCAGCACTTTCTATTTTGTCCACGCGGACACAATTTTCATGAACGGACAAGTAGAAGATACATCCACTGCAATGGAGTATGTCAGCTTACAGCCAAACGCCCTCCCCCTAAACACTTTTGTCTCTAATTTTGCGTATCTTCTTCCCCCTAAGGTGCCGATGGATGTTCTTTAAGGCCCATCTCATCTTGATTAGCATTGCGAATTGCGAATTCCGAACCTAATACACACTGAAAAACCTGGTGGGACAAAGTCTATTGTCATTAAAAGTCATAGTCTATTGTTTCGAACAACCAATGCGGCAACACATGTCTCGAATCAGTGGGAGTTGAATCTTGATTAGTTGATTTCATCCGGGAACTTTTGGTTCGCATGCGAACGTTTGGATAAAAGCAAAACATCCGAATGCGTCAATTTCGGATGCGAATGTTCGGTTACGATTTGCGAACGTTCGGATGCGAACAGAGAACAATCAGTTCTCGTCCGAAATCCGAATGAAGTAGAGATAGGCTTTAAAGATGAATCGTTATTTTTTGCATAGACTAACTCCAATGGTATTGTACCCGTCATTCATGCTAGCTTTCTACTACAGTATTATTCTAAATTTCTACTCTTTATCGATGCACCTGCGCAATGGTTATACTCCATTTCATCTAATAGTATTGTCCTTCACTGCAACCCTTTTGATATATACCATACAGCAAACCGATCAGTGGTAAAAATTGACTTTTTTCATATATTGATCTAATTCACATGTTGCTCATTTATCATATGAAAACCAGAGATGCGCCTAGACACTCTCCTTGGGGGGAGGGCGTTTTGACCATTTGACCAACTACTGTTTCTGAAAACAAGCACAAAGTCACGGGAAATAGTATGGCTAACTCTCTTGCAGCATGGCCGACTTTTTGACCAACTTTCTTGCAATTTTGCAAATAGTAAGGGCGAGACGCCCCCTCCACACCTCCAAGGCACATCTCTGATTAAAACACCCATAATAAGAGCTTATGGTTTATTCTTCTGTTGGAAGTTCCGTCAAACGCTTTTATTTATTCAGTGTAGTTTTAATTTCTTAGATTTTATGTCCAAACAGTTGAAATTAGAAAGTTCGTTTTCAATCTGCTTGAATTATATCCCCTTTAGATACATGTATATAATTATATAAATTAGAAGATAGAGTTGTTAAATTAATACCATGCATCTCGTTTAGGCATACTAACAGAGGGCTTATCTATTGAATTGTTGAATTGGTTGTTTAAATGGATGCTTTTTTGAACTTTCATACCTCTTTATCCTTGAGTAGATATCCCGTATGCTATTTAACTAAATGATTACGTTTTCGCTAACGGTTTACCTAGTCTCGTTTGCGTGCCATGATGACTTGACTCCTTTGAAACTGTGAATGGTCAGCGTCTATAGAGCTGCTCACTGACAAATTTTATAATTTGGGAGTTCAGTCATGGAAACGCAAAGAAGGTATGTAAAGTTTTAAAAGAATTAAGCTTGGAAGTAACAAAGGAGGTGGTAGAAAGATACAAAGAAAAAGGGACTAAAGAAGGAGATGTAAAAGGTATCAATGACTATGAAAGTTTATTATCTGAAAGGGACTTGTAGTCATAACCATTCAAAGTGCTTCCCTGATTGCGACTCACATGAATGAAAGCTGAAGCATTTAAGTTGCATAAAACTAGTACTTTCCTTTTTTGTCGGTCAATATGAGATAGGCCTATCGAATTTTACATTTGGGGCTGTGTTGAGCGTTGTGAATTCTTCTCTATTCCTAAGTTCTGCAAATTCAACTTTTATCGTCATGGAGCATGAAAAGATCTTGCTTAAGAACAAACTGGCTCTTTAGTATGGCAAAGACAAGACAATGAAAAGCTCCCTCAGAGCACAAAATGCTCTCAATGTTTGTTTCATTCGCCTTCCTTTTCAAAAGGGGTAATCCTCATACGTCTGTAGGCCATGAATAGCTTCCATCCTATTTTTACATGGCTGTTGAAGTGCTGAAGATCCTCAAGGCAACAAATTCCTGTACTGCATTGTCCCTGGGCATTTCCTCCTTTGTCCCTTATGCAGATCTGCTTTTTCCCAGGGCATCTCCCCTGTATCCCTAGACATTTCCTCTTTACCATTCTGCATTCCCATTTGCTCAATGCCTCATTGTTTTATTTTTGCATCTTTATATTGCTTGCTTTGGAAAGCTATTGAGACGCCTTTCACATACGCTATCTTCGGTTGGAAGGCCTAACGATCTCTTAATCCGGCCGTGGCAAAGGATAGTTATCCAAGCTGAAGGAATGATGTTGAATAATGCCTGGAATACTTTCTGTAGAATTGACTTATGAGAAGGTAAGTTAGCAGAATACTGACATTTTGATTACAAGAAATTAGGGAAATATGCAACGTCTTTCGACATACTCATCCGTTTCTGTAGCATTTGGAGCACATGACATTGTGTAGCTGCCCTTGTGGCGTGGACTTTGTCGGCAAACATAGGAAAAGCTCATTGCCAATGCAGTGGTGATTTCTAAAAATATTAACAAGGGGGCTCTAGGCACAACCAGGCCCATAGTTTGGGTGTGATCCAGCTACAGCCACGCCCATATTTTCAAAGATGGAAACATGATAATTTTGTTTGATACTGATATAGTAAAATCAATAATAAGAAATGCCTCAATAGCCATATAGCAGTGCACAATTGATCACAGCACTTTGGAAGCAAGGCTAATAAACTCTGAGTTGCGAAGCCAATGCAAGAGTTTTAGGGGGGGCTGAGCCCCCAAAATGAGCAGAAAGTTTAACAAGGGGGCTCTGCCCCCTGAGCCCCGTAGAAATCACCCCTGTGTCAATGCTGCAAGTATAGACTTCTACAAGCTAGTTAGCTAGTTTAAAAACTTTTCCAGTACCTTCTAAGTATAGGTGGTCATTCAATCTGCAACAACGCTAACTTTGTAGAGAGTTTACTGCCAGCGTGCCCCACGTGTGAGCCATCTTTCATTGTTGCATTAAACCAGTAAACCAGTACAACAGCCTTAGCAAGAGCTTTAGAGGCAAGAAGAAATTATATTTCATCAGTAATAAATAAAATTTATTTTCATATACATTCTAAAATTCCTACAATCATATAAAAATCTCTTATTAAACTTGAAATATAGCTCTAATGTTGAAATTTTATTTCAAAATCCTGCTGGCTCTCCGCCTTTTCTAAAATCCGATTCAGCATATAGTTCAGAGCATTTCGATATATCTTCCTTTCGGTATGAACAATCTTGCCAATCCCCAGATACGCGTGCAATGGCTTGGACTACGGCATGGTTTACGTCATCTTTCTCAACCTACGAAGATCCGAAAAATGAATTGATATTACATCTTGAAAATTCAAGATAAAATTATACGTTGAAATTTGTTAATATCAAAAACATCACTGCCGTAAATCCTCAAATGAGCCCCCGGGGAAAAATATATTTTCAGGGGGGCTTATTTCAAAGTTTGACATTTTCATTACAGGTTGGCCTATGAAAAGACAATTTTCTCAATCAACTGAATTTAAAAATTACAAAAGAGAATTTACTAGCTCAAAAGCAATGTCTTCATCGTCATCACGAAAGCTGTGATTCTTTTTGCCTTTTTGTCCTCAATCAATGGAGGAAAAACTGCATAGCTATTGTCCTGAGGGACTTTCTTCAAGTACAAAATTATTCTGCAATTATGCTTCCATTAACAAAGGTCCAATGAGGGCTTATTAAAGAGGGGGGCTTATTTGTAAATGGCGTTTAGGTGGGGGCTTGTTGGGGCTTATACGAAGACTTACTAAATTAGAAAAATTAGATTCGTATAGTAACTATGATAGGATCTTTTGGCGTTTCATAGCATTATTTTAGGGACAATAAATTTTGAATGAGGATGGAGAAATAGTTGACTAGGCTCTGGAAGTGGTCTTTAAGTTGTTAGATGTTTGAAGCTTGCCATAGTAAATATCTAGTATTTCCACCCATATCTAAGGTGATATGGTTGACTTAGCAACTAAACCTATAATATATAACTTGCTCTAACATTACGTGAAATTTGTTCTCTGTAACTATCAGAGTGCAATATAGGCGACAGCTATTGTGCCCAGTCATAGTTGTAACAAACACGTACTTCAAAATTTTGTCCTCCTGGTTGGGCAAAACCTGTCTGTACCTTAGCTTTTGGAGACAAGAATTTTGTTAAGTATTTAACTTCCAGGTCAATGATTCCATTAGGGAGCAAAATTATGCTAGAATTTTCATCTGGGAATGTTATTTCCATGCCCCAGGAGCAGCGTTACCGAATTTTAATAACAGTGGTACATTCTTCTTTTCATAAGAGTAAAGATAATAAGAAAATTGAGGCTCAAAATTGCTGAAATTTAAGAGAATCATTTGACAATAATGCAAGGCTCAAGCTTCATCAAGACATAAGAATTTTTCTGTATCCTAGTTATAACACTGCTTTCAGATGTACTTTTGCATTATCGATACAAAATATAAACTCTTATTTAGTCTTATGATGTAGTAAAACATCAACAGAGATTGGAAGATTTTGCTTAAATTTTTGGGTGAAGTAATAATACCTATGGTATATAAAGAATAATTTAAGAACAACTCTAGCCTCAAAATCAGAAACATTTAAGGCCCAGTTTAAACAGCGAATTTCTGCCGTGTCGAATTAAATTATTTAATCAGAAAAAACTTAAGTGTCGATTAAATTCAACAGTAATGCGATGTTTAAATCAACTGCCGCATTAAATAATTTAATGCGGCAGTCATTCAGCAGCTTTGCCGCTTGATTCAGCAAGAGTGCGACTTGCTTTAAACAGTCGAATTTCTGCTGCATCGAATTAAATGAAATGACGATTAGGTCCATCTTTTACAAACAATCCAATCAGTTTGCATGCGCAGTTTAAGTTTACATAATGGCGGCGATACAGAGAGACAGCTACATTCATTGGTTTTGCTAGCATGCCTCAATTCTATTGAGTTGAATTAACGACCAGCATCCTTTGAAATAGCCACGGGTAGATCTATTAGATGCGGCACAATTTTGTGCGATGTTTAAATCAATTAACAGTCGCACTACTGCCGCGTGAAATCCAATTTAATTCGGCACGGCAGAAATTCGATGTTTAAACTGGGTCTAAGAATATTAAGGCTCAGAAATAGTTGGGTAGTCTCATAAAAAGACTGTAAGTCAAAGACTTACCCTTGTTTTTTTAAATTAGTGCAATTGCGTTGTACAGATAAAACATGCATGTAAAAAGAAGCAGGAAATGCTGTACCTTATGATGATACATCTTCAGAATAGCTACTGTCTCATTAGGAAACCTCGTCTCGACGAATACCTTGTCTGGGATTAATTGACTGTGGACACGTGGTGCTTGAACAGCATCTTTTAATGACATGTCAAACCACAAATGGTTCATTATCACCTTAAGCAAAATATTTCATTAAAATTTGGGCAAAAACCCCAGAATTGAAGACTTCTATCTTCTTCTGTTCTCAAGGGTGGCGCCAGGAATTTTCCGATGGGGGGCTGACTCTTCCGACGAAGGGGCTAAAATACGGTTTTCATGGTACTATAAATGCCAAAAATCTTCGACAAAATCGTTNTTTTAACCTTCCGACGGGGGGTTAGCATGCACCGATGGGGGCTCTAACGCCCCCTAGCCCTCTTCTGGCGCGACCCCTCTCTGTTCTTCAAATTCTGTTACTATATTAACTAATTGGATATGTGCTCTTTACAAGAAGTTTTTTTGATCTACTATTAAATTTTCTCAAGATTAAAGACTGTCTTGACTTTTGAGTCCCAATATTTTCACAGTTAGACTAAAGGACAGTGCAAACTTCTACATGCACACCTAAAATTTAGTCAACAATATAAGACAAACTGCTGGAGATAAGCAAAGTAACGCCTAGTATATAAAATTGCATACAAATATGATCGGACTTTTAGCTGCATGTTGTACCAATCGACTTTCATTGGTGTCAATACTCGGGGTCATTCATTAAGTACGCATTCACGAAGAGGGGAGGGGATGGAGCTAAAGCATAAGCCATGCGCACAAGTGGGAGGGAGGCCGGCACATCTAAGTACGTACACAAGAAAAGCCCCTTGTTGTATATATTTTGTCATCTTTTATATGCACGGTACGTTTATCGTGCTTTGTAGTTTTTGGTCATGGCTTTCATTATAAATAATGTACTATGATTATTTTCCTGTCTCTCAAATAGAGCAGCCGTGGCCTAGCGGTAATGCACTCGACTCAGACCAACATGGTCCTTGGTTCAAGGCCCTACGCAGGCCGTTGGTGACGTCAGGAAGGGCATCCGGTCCTAAATGCTCGCGCCAGAACTGAAAATCCTCTAAAAGGCACCCTCCAAGCCCCAAAGAACTTGGAGAAACGGAGGTAAAATCGAGAAAATCGAGAAATTGTCCTGTCTCTCAAATGTTTTACAGCTTTTTTCTCGATGGAATTATTATTTGGATATTTAAAAGCATGCCTGTTGGAAATAAAAGGGGAGATCAGATGGGTAATAGTACATACGCAACGGGGGTATTTGCAAGTGTATATGAGTGCAAGAAGGGGATCACACTGTTGCCATTTTGGTGTGTACGTACTAATTGAATGACCCCATCCAGTATTGAATGTTCTCATCCTCTTGAGTGAGTAGTCAATATGGTTTCTGAAAATTAGGATCAGGATACCCTTACCAATGTCATCAGCGTTCGCTATTGATGGAACTCTACTCCGCATTCTCATTGGTCTTTTCTGTTTACATAACCGTTAGGACGTGAGTGTTCAAGTGAAAGAAATTCCACTAACATAAATATTAACGCAATTTATTTCTACAGCACACTATCATTACGTCATTGACTGACTTTAGGGACACTGGAGGGATAGTGAGGAAATGGGGCAATATGAGCACAAAAAGCACCGAAAACAGGGAACACAGGTGAGCAAAGCGATCCTAGATATTGAGGGCTCTCAGAGCACCTCTTGAGGACATTGTCTCTCCATCCTTTTGCAGGAACTGTATTTCACTCAACCAACCTATTACTCTCTTCCAATCGAAAATTGATTTCAAATATCTTTTTTGATCTCTTTTGTATCAATCAGCGTTTGAAAAAATGCTATTGCATTTTACAAAGAGCACTTTTCTATCCCTGCTCTCCAATTTAGGACAAACAGTAGGGTGCTTGCTCACTCTCTGCTCCCTTCTCCACCATCCCTGCTTGATTTCACTTACTTGAGCTACTGCTGTAGTGATGATAGAACCCCCTGATCCACCAGCTACCATTCGAACATTCTTATGTTCGTCAAGAATTATCACAGGTACACCACTGGACAACGGTCTTTTGCCTGGTTGCATGAAATTGACTGGTGACGGGGGCAGGCCAAACTCATTTGGCATTCCAGGTGCGCTAAAATCATCCATCTCATTATTGTAAATGAATCCAAGTGCGCAAGAGCGGAATTTAGCTCCCAAACTAGCGGGAAATAAAAGAAGAATGAAGAATAGAAAAGTAGTTGGCAAAAAGGGCATTTGAGAATCTATCTTTCACACTTTAGAAAGCATATATAATTATTCCTGTAAGGCAATTCCAAAATATTTTTGCTATCACTATTCTAAATACTGCTGGTTTTATCAATAAAATTTTGAATCTCTATTATTTCTGTATTCCAGCTTTAGTAGGGGTGGTGCCAGAAATTTTCCGAGGGGGGCTGACTCTTCCGATGGTGGGGCTAAAATGCAGTTAAGAGGGTACTTGCAATAGAAAAATCTCCAAAAAATTCGTTGTTCACCTTCCGACGGGGAGCTAGCATCTTTCGATGGGGGCTATAGCCACCTAACTCTCCCCTGGTGCTACCATTGAACTCTAGCTATTTTACACCATTTCTTTTATTCATCAAAATATCGTAGATTACTTACTATCCATTGACAGTATCCATAACAGTCACTGCATCTCCATTTTGTCCTACAACAACAAGGTGCGTTGTTCCTGTTTTAACTGGCAGATCGTACTTTCCTCCGTAATGTTGTGGTAGAAAAGTTCTCAGATCCGATATTGATTTCATTATTTNTTTATACCAGTTTTTTCGTTTACCATCTCATCAACAACTTCCTTCACGCTTTTCTCAATATCAGGATCTGCAAGCAATGTCCTTCTCGCGTATGCATATTTAAATGCTTCTATAATTCGATGATAAACTAATGCAGGAGTTTCCTTAAGATCAGCAGCATCCATGTCATACCCTGAAAGAAGTAATTAAAATGTTTAGGCCTAAATTATTGGCGAAGTAGTTTTCAATGCATCGGAGTAGTTATCTTGATTTATTCAAAAATGTATGAATGAAAGTAGGTTTTCTAGCTAGCAACCTTCTAATGTCCTTTTCAGTCGAACCAATAGTCGTTATCTAGAATTTCATAAGTTTTCTGCATATGAATTCCACTGAGACCCTCTCATGAAAAGTCAAGAAGAGTCAAGGAATGAAAGCTGTTTCAATTTAAGTAAAAAGTATTCCCAAAGCATTCACATTCATTCCCAAAAGTAGAAGGAGCGTAAAGCAATGCTATTTCTTGTAGATGAAACATTACCAGGCATGCCGGAAGCATAACAGGGCAAGGGAGCAGGTTTCTCCTATGGGGCACCGTGCCACGCCCTTTTTGTTACCACACCCTTCATTGACCTCAACCAATAACGATAGTTTGCTGGATATGTTAGGTTTGAGCCCCAAAGATGTTTCCAGAAATGTCTTTGAACTGATATGGAAAAAAGTGATTTCAAAGGACTTGAAGTCAAATCAACACCGCAAGATAACTTCAAAAGTCAAAAGCTGTATGATACTTTGATGGCAGGAATGTTCTGTAATATATTCCCTGATCTAACGTTTTCAAAAACCATTTAGCGCAAAGGTCATTCTTGCTCCCTTCTACTAGCGCAGGAGGGGTGAATGTCCTGCTGCATCGTTTTTCGGTACCCCTCAACGTTACTGGGCCATATTTTAATCGACATGTATAGCGTTCCAGCTAGCATAGCGAACGTAGTAAAATAAAGAATACTTTTGATAATATTTAATATGAATGCCAATACCGGATCAATTGCTGAGCGGATGTAGGCTGCCTAGCTCTACAAACTACTACAACCATCAATTATTCTTAATTTCTCAATAGATTTTCCTCACGTGGATTCCACCCAAACCCTCTCTTGAAGGAGCAAAAAATATCAAGGAAGCAAAACTGTTTTAATTAATTTCATTACATTGTTTGAGGAAGCAGCCGTGGCTTAGTGGTAATGCACTCGACTCATACCAACATGATCCTGGGTTCGAGGCCCACCGCAGGCTATTAGTGACGTCAGGAAGGGCATCCTGTCTTAAATGCTCGTGCCAGAACTAAAGTCCTCTCAGAGGTACCCTTCAAGCCCTATGAATTGGGGGAAACGGAGGTAAAATCTGGATTACATTTTTTGAGGCTTCACCATTGTCTTTTGTTTCTACATCGTATGTAAAGTTAAAGAGAGCACAACCATTCCCATTGGAGCCTAAAAAATGGCGCTTCTTAAAGATAGGACGTTACTGAGACATGCTTTGATTGATTTGTGCTTTGCGGGAAAAGGGTGAGGCTGAGAAGGAAAAAATATTCGAATTTTGCCAAGCGATCCAGCTAGCAAAGTGAATGCATTAAAATAGAGAATACCTTTGAGGATATTTAGAATGAATGCCAATACCGGACCACTTGCTGGTGCCGGGGTGTTTAGCACTTCATATGACCCTAATTTTGTTCTGATCGGTTTCCTCAAAATGGCTTTGTAGTCTTTCAGATCTTCCACGGTCAGTATCCCTTGGTGAGCATTCACTTCTTCTTCCATAATGTCAGCCATCTGTCCTTGATAGAAAGGCTTTGAACTATTTGCATTCGCTATGATTTCTAATGTTGCTGATAATTCTGGGTTTTTCATCATCTCTCCCGGCTTTATTAACGTACCGTTTGGTGCATAGAGGTACCTGCAAAAATGATATACTTCTATTCACATAGAGCTTTATGTTAGAACAGCAATTGCCAAGCTGGTGTCTGCGGTACTCTAGGGGGACTGTGAGATGCTGCTGAAGCTTGCAAGTTGTAGACACACATTCATAGACTTTGAAGTCGTTATTATAGCAAAGCTAAAACCTTGACAACGCGGCAACCTTTTGCCTAAGCCAAAGTAAAGGGAGTGGAGTCGAAAAAGTTTCTAGGGGCGCAACCGTCAGACTCCTCCATCCCTCCTCCTAATAAAAACTCACAAGGAAAAATCTGCAGAATTAGATTCCATAACGTGACAATGATAGCTCTGCAACAAATAGACATATTCTCTGAATTTCGTAAAAGGTAGGGATGTCGCATATAAGCTTTCCACCACCCAGGCCCATTTTGCAGCAACCTCTGCCCCAGAGGACCGCGAGTAGAAAAAGCACGTAGTAGGAGAACACAATATAAAATGTTTTGAAAAGTATGGGAACCAATGTGTTATAAAGATGGAAAACTTGCTTGTAGATAGAGACATTTATTGTCTACTTGTCGTATATCCAAATTTTCCCAAAAACTTTTGGAGTTTTATGAATAAATACCAGCAAGTGTGACACAAAATCCGTCTTTTACTAACATTTCAAGTTCTTTACATTTTGTTCAAGAGAATATAGCTATTAAAAGTATGTGAGGCTCAGATTCAATGAATTTTGAGAATCACTTGAGAATTATTTGAGAATAATGCAAGGCTCAAGCATCATCAAGACTAGAATTTTTGTCTATTCTGGACAAAATCTTGCTTCTAGACTAACTTTTGCAATATCGTTACAAAGTTTACTGCTCTGTTCCATCTTTGTTACACTTAATAAAGACGTGAGACATCAACTAAAATTTTTATTATATCCCTTTGATTTTTAAGTAAACTATAACATTTTAGGAATAAATGTAAGACTCAAAAGCAAAACTGTTTTATATGTAATTGACTCGGGGTAGTCAGGTATTGCTCCTCAGGGTATCGTCTTTATAGTGTAGTGATGTTTGGCTTGTACGTAATGTTGTATGTAACTCATTGTAGGCTTTTCATTCTGAATAAAAAAAGAAAGCAAAAAAGATTAAGAATATTTCGGTTCAGCAAAAAGTTTGGTAATCAAATATAAGATAGTGTACCTCATGCACTTCTCGTTCATCACATCATGCGACCATTTGTTTATGGCAATGCTCAATGTTTCTGTCATACGAAAGCCATATCTTGCTAATTTAATTGCAGGCTCAAATAATCTTTTCCAGGGAAGTTTTCCATACTTCTTGTGGGCCAACTCCATGCCACGAAGTTCTCCTGGCACTGCAACTGATAATCCACCTTATAGAGGAAAAATATTTGCATTACTATCAAGAGTGGTCAAGACCCTCTTCTGATTTAGGAGAAAATAAACGAGCAATGCAGTTATTAATGAACATTACTTATCAAATACGAGTATCATTCCCTACATTATAAATTACTTATTAAACATCACTTATCAAATACGAGTATCATTCCCTACATTATACATTACTTATTAAACATCACTTATCAAATACGAGTATCATTCCCTACATTATACATTACTTATTAAACATCACTTATCAAATACGAGTATCATTCCCGACATTATTCCTTCCTTATTAAACATCACTTATCAAATACGAGTATCATTCCTTACATTATTCATTACTTATTAAACATTACTTATCAAATACATGTCACTTTATAAGAAAAAGCTTGCAAATACTGTTCTTACTAGTAAATTTTCCATGAAACTAGCAAGAAAAAATAATAAACACCCTTCACATGCCTCACAAAACTTGAGCATCCTTTTCTTGCATTACAATTGCCTAATCTGGATTGCTATTGTCATTGGAAGTCTTTCAATGTAGGAAGCAGTTAAGAAACATTTGAGGTTGGATTTGACAAAATATTAAGAACCACCCAGGCTGAGGCCAGAGGGTTTGCTCTTATAAAAAGAAACGTGTGAAATGTGATACGCAGACAATGCAACAACAAACCTCGGATTCCTTTATTTGGGTCTCCTCGAAATAGGCCTGGGTGTGCCCCACCTGGTGCGGCCTCGCGGAAGTCAATTACTGCGCCTTCCTCGTTAGCTTTCGTATAGACAAGCATAAAGCCTCCTCCGCCAATTCCAGTAGAATGGCTGTTTATAACACCTACGTTAAAAAATTCAAAATCATTATATCCTATTTTATAATTTGGAGGAATTTCAGAGATAATTTTAATAGGCCTTAGAGACATCTGTAGTTTGTGGCTACTTCTTCAACAAGCATTATTTGGGAGCTCAATTGATCCTTGCTTTTTCATAGTTGAAGCTGCAATTTTATCTCACTCAGGGCTAAAATAAATTGGTAAAACGGTTAAGTCTTTGCATAACTCAGATAATGGCGATAACTCATCAAGTGTGCCTCATTGAACCTAGTGTCGAATGCAAATAAGATTAGTTGTAATGGTGTAATATTCTATACTGCGAAGGAGCAAAGACAGAATCAAAATGACCCTATAGCCGCTGTTGTTTTAAGTTCCTGCATGCATAATACACAGTGTTTTAATAAGCAAAATGTCTATAAAAAGCAGGCTGAGTTGCAAAAAATAACTTGCAAAAGCTGTTTTTTCGAGTAGATCTTTGATCAAACTAGTAAGGCAATAGAGTGAGCATCCATAGCATGCTTTTTCTTATATCACAATTGCCTAATGTGGTTGTTGTTGTCATTGGAAGTCTTTAAATTCTTTTAATAAGCATTTAAGGCTGGATTTGACGAAATATTAAGAAACATCTAGGTTGAAGGCAGAGAGTTTGTTTCCTATAAAAAACGACTACGTAAGCAGCAGTATATCTCGCCCATTCTCGAAAACTTTCGTGGTTACAGAAGGTGACCAATGAGGTAGTCTTGGAAAAGATGAAGGTGAAGAGGGAGCTATTAAATATCATTACAGCGAGACAGTCGAGTCTCGTGGGGCATCTTCTCAGAGACAATGATGGAATGTAGCGTCGTCACATTATAGAGACTGAAATGGTGGGCAAGAGAGCGATAGGACCACAAAGGATAAGGATATTTGATTGGATGATAACGAAATTAAACTTGAGCAAAGCAAAGGATTTAGGAAGTATTGCCAGAGAAAAATGGAGAAAAAGTAAATAATGATTCGTCAACGGTAGGTGCTACCATGGCACAAGAAGATGATCTTTGAAGAAAGAAAGAAATAACGCAGCAAACAAGGAGAAACAGCAATATCTTCATGGAAATTTTTTGAAGGCAATTGCAAAAAATTGAAGTTATTTTTTATGAATATATCTAATGTTTTGCAGAGCCTAAATATGTTCTCAATTTTTTTAGATTAGTCCTAAATTATTCATAAGTGCAAAAGGTATGGCTTTATCTGAAAACCAAAAGAATTTATTCAAATCTTTGCTGATATCTTACTTCGTCATAAAGCAAAATAAGAATGGAGCAGAATAATAAGTACTGTATCAATAGGGTAAAAATTAATCTACAAACAGTACCGTAACTCGAGTACACAAAAACTCTAACTCTTGATAAAATTTGAGCCTTGCATTATTCTTATATAATTCTTAAATTTCAGCGATTCTGACCATCAATATTATTAAGTTTATTCTTATAAACAGAGTGCATTTGTGGAGCAGATTCAAAGAACTTTGTAGTAGTTTTTTCGATTTCAGTGAGTACTTCTCCGGGTTGAAATGATTGAAGGACAAAACATTGCAAAGGAATAGAAGTATCAATATCTATTGCTTTGCTTATTTCAAACACTCATCCGTTGATTAATCTCTACCGTTGTTTCTTTCTTCTACATTCCTTTTCCGTTAAATTACTTTTTANAGCATTTATTTATTGTAGTATGATTTTTCTATGTATAGGCCATGAGGTAGTCATAGTCTTTTGCTCCTCATGGTATCGTCCTTGTACTTTTTATATGCATGTTGTGTAGTTGCACTATTTATATGTATAAAAGAAACTCACCCAGACACAACATGGTAGCAATTGCTGCGTCCACAGCAGAGCCTCCCTCCTTCAACACATCACTTCCAACTTTACTGCAGTCCGCATTGTCAGCTGCAACTGCAGCATGCTTGAAGATCACGTCTTTGTTGTGCAGTTTGGTTTTGACTGGCCTAGAAAATACCGTACAAGTTTTATTTTGAGTAGCCTAGAAAATACCGTACAAGTTTAGCAATCTTGATGTTTTGAATGAGAGGGGAGGGTTCTATTCCAATGTGGTTAAACCTAGATAATAGCAAAAACAGTAATTTTTGTTCAGTCATTGAGAGTAAGGCGAGTTGCTTCTAATTTATCTTTCCTACCCTTTCAAGCCTATTTCAGATGAGAAAATCTACCTTTATCTACTTGCCATCTCCTCGCACTGCTCTGCTTTCTATCTGCTTGAATCAGTTGAATTGCTCTGGCTAGGAGCTTAACGTATTTCCTTAGCCAAGCACGAAAGTTGGTTGTTTGCATTGCATAGAAAAGTATAACAATGCATAACAAGTCATTTTCCAAGAGCTTGCCGGGACTTTAACTTTCACAAATTAAACCAGTTTTTGCTTTGTATACATGGACGTAGGAGGACTTCAAATTCAAGGGAGCTGTAGCATTTCTGTCCGAATGAGTAAAGATATTTGGAGAGCAGCCCCAATAGATGCCCAAATTTCTTATTGTTCTTCCAGGAAAATTGCCCGAATGTAGCAGATTTCAGCTAAACTAAGAGGAGCTCAATATATTGTGCTCTCTAACTGTAATGAAGGGAGTATCGTCGAGATGAGACAGAAGTTTTTGAAAGTTTTTGAAAGAACGATTTTAGTTCTCTACAAAGGCTCTTGCAATTGCATTTCCCAATAGCTAAAGTAACAGTAAGATCTAGTTATTAATTTCTTTATAAAATGGAATTGTTCATTATTATACCTCCTCACCATTCCTTGTATGAAAGCTTCTCCATGAATAGGTCCTTGCTTCAAATTTTGGTCAAAATTCACACTTTGCCTAATATTTTCACGACGCCTTACTCTTGGAAATGTTGCTAGATTGTAGTTAATTATGCAGGATCGAAAAAAAATTGTCTACATTATTCCAGTCCAACTTGTAGAGATAAACCTATGCGTAGAGATGGACAATAATTGAAGGATGCTTGAAGCATGTGCTTCTAGTTTCCTGAATAAAGATCTTCGTTATTAGGCCAAATTAAACAACCGAAAACTGTAAATTTTAGAGCTGTGGGTTATTGACATAATAAATGTCTTGCAAGTGTTGAGATTGGTTTGGAGGATGAAATGAAGTTCAAACAAACTGCAAAACTAAGATTTGAAGTAACTCTAGAGATTTAAGATATCTTTAGGCCACTAATGGAGCTTAAAATAAGAAAGCTTTATGGCACGATAAGTTGATTTAAGTGAGCTGTTTAGCTTCATTTTATTATTTTCCAAACGGCATTACATTTGATGTAATTACTCTGATGTAGAGTTACTCTGATATTATTCAACGAAGCCAGACTTTGAACAGTTCAGTTTGATAGTTAGGCCTACCCTAATTTGAACTGCTAAATACATAATCTGACTTAGGAGCTTAAAGCGTATTATGGCCAAAACATATGATTTGAATACCAAAACATACATACCTTCCCATGTGGAGCCTCTTTTGAATATGATAAGGAATGTCATCTCTGCGATTCCAAAAGAACACCGTGCTTAGTGCGACGAGAACCATAAACGAACCATACAAAACTGCTTTTTCATTTCTCATTTTGAATCGTACGGGCTAATTGAAGCTGTCCATGAACCTTGAAAGCTGCGATCGAAAATTCGACCTTCCAACAAATAATT
>OLMO02000262.1:4172201-4226343 GCA_900291935.2 Cassiopea xamachana | reverse complement strand
TATATATATATATATATATATATATATATATATATATATATATATTAAGTTGTTAAGTATTATAGTTTCAGTTTTAGTTGGAGTCAATTAGTACGCACTACTATGTATATCCAACTGTAAATAAAGTTTTATGAATATGAATGAACATGGTGATACTGTTGGAACAAATGTCAATTTTGCCATCTGATAGGTTCATATTGTATGTAGCCCATATTTGGGGTAGACTTGTTTTACCTAGGCATACTTGCATGAGATTGTTTTACTTCTAATATTAGCTGACAAGCATGCAACAGCAAATGGTAACATCGGCATTGATTTCTGCTTTCTCGTTCCAAATATCAAACTTTGAGGAAATCTAGAACTTTGAAGAAGTCAGGTTGAGAATCGTATCTCCTTCTCAGCATGAAGATCAATGATGAAGCAAGCACATTTTATTTTGCAAATTCGTGTTTCCAGCGTTTTAACAGACGTTACCTAAACAGTTTTTCCGGAGACAATCAAGAGATACCCCCATTTGTAAACATTTGGGAATGTACTCACTAAAGGGTAACATGGGGACTTTCCTAGATATCTCGAGCTGACAGTTTCGCTGTTCATTATTGCTAAAAGGCAAGAACGAAGAACTGTGAAATGGGCTAGAAAGACAATCTATGTATGAAAAAATGCAATATCGATCAAAAGGCATCTTGTCTACATTATGCAGCTCTTCCTACTAGTCAATTGCTTGCAATGAACATGATATTTGAAATTGCAAAGTTCGTTGGGTTTACTGTCTCTAGTAGTACAGGTTCCTTGAGCACTTGGTCCTCTAAGCGGAAGTTGTTTTGAAAGTGGATCCAATGAAGAGATAGATATAGCCAGTGGCGGACCGTGAGGTTGATCCCTGGGTATTCTATTGGAAGGAAAAACTAGGAAGCAGTGATACGCTAATGGGGGCGTGGGGTGTCACCCCAATATTTCTGAAATTTTCAACAAAGTTGGTAAAAAGTCGGCCATGCTGCAAGAAAAATGGCCAATGTTTATTCTGTGACCTTTTTTATTAGTAACAATATACTTTTGCTTCTAGTAGCTGGTCAAATTGTCAAAACACACCCCTCGTTTCCATTGAAAGTTTCTTGGCACATCTCTGCTAGGAGGCAGTTGAAAGTTTTGGAATTGTAATGCAAAAACAATCTATTGGCGGAAGTTTGTTTGCAGGTTGAAAACTCCTCAAAGTTACCTCAACTTTCATTACATGCCGTAATGAACTTAGAAGCAGTATGTTCAGAAAGCCGCTCCAAAGGAATCTCCCTTCGGATGTTCTTAAAATAAAAATAGATTTTAAGCCACTCAGTACCTTTTGCTTTCGGTTTTCCAACGAATGATGACTATCCAAGGAAATTTAGAGTCAATTGCCAGTAGTTTAGTGCAATGAGCCTAAACAGCGTATTTTGACGCTCAAAACAAAAGACAACATCCGTAGAATGAGGAATGGTTGTCAGATGTTTCTTTTGTCTTCCAGGTTTCTTCTGCGGCATTACATCATGTTTTTACTTCACAATAACTGTGTGTTGGCTGCCATTATAATGCCCTAAACGAGACTACTCAGCAAGATAGTATCGAGGCGTCGAAGCTAAAATTTTCATAGCTTATACACTGATTGTGTAGCCTGCACATTGACCAAACCATTCATAGAATTCTGCTCTCTGATTGGTTAAATTTTGACGGAAGAGCTGCACCACTTATTGCATGACGTAGACAGTGTCATAACAAAGTAGAGGGAACAAGCAGCGATATATTGCTCATACGCAGCATTCTTCTCAATAATTACAGTCTAATGTGGAAATTTTATACAATAATGAATGGCTGTATTGAATTTTAGGCTTCTAGGGAATAAGCTTTTCCAACAAAATATTTTTCTGATATCCCAGGGTATTCACTGAATACCTTCCATATCTTGACGGTACGCCACTGGGTTTAGCTCAGGGTTACATTGCATGTTGCAATTTAAGTTCGCTAAGGGAGTTATGTGTATATTCAGAGTAATCCTTTTCCATGATTCAAACAGATGAAAACTAGGAATATCAACAAAGATTGAGTGGATAATATCAGAAACAGAACCTTTCTGTTTCTATTACTATTCCTTCAATCTTTGTTGATACCTCATTCTGATTTTTGAGCAATTTTCAAGTATACCTACAGCAGATCAAATTCATCTGTTAACATGTAAACAGGCATTTCTGCCTCTTTCCTATCATATATTCGATTTTTGTTATAACGAGGTTTCGCGCCTTTTTGTTGCTATGTTAAGAAAATCCCACGTTGCAAACTGGACGCTCTTTTCTTAATGCTTAGCGTTCATCAAACAATGGCAACCGGTAGTTCAACAACATCCTTCAAACATATTTACGAATCCAGGACGGTGCCAGACTTGTAAATATGTTTTAAGGATATGTGTGGTCTACTGCAGGTATGATTCAAGATTATGCAAAGCTTTGATGTTTCACATAACCTAGCCACAAATTAAAAACCCAAAGTTATTCAAATTTGAGCTTTATAAGATTCAGCTTTTTGGATGACTAGTGCAAAGTTCCGTATGAGCAGACTGCATTTTCATAATTGGTTAATTTTCTGATTGTTACGGCAATAAATTTGTTTGAATATTGCAACCTGCCAAATCTACACAATTTGCTTAACATAGGCATTCATGTTCTGCTTCCGTGTAAAACTATCTAGAACCAGTTATGGCAAATGTTATTGTCAAGGAATGTCCAACTATATACGTTGAAAGTGTTGGCGACTGCTCATAATTTTGCAATGCACATTTAGCGGAGCACAGTTGCAAATAAACAGACAAGATATTTTGCCTTTGCAGCTGTTCAAATAGAAAGGAATTGACAATTTTATTTGAAGGATGAATACGACAAACATTGCGGTGAACTTCCATTCTTCATGACTTCTTAATTCGTTAATAGACTTTCAGGGGGTAAGCAGCCCCAACTTAACAGAGTATCTATGATTACTTGCACTTTTAGAGATTTGAACAATAGTATCCTTGTCGTAAACAATAATTCCATGTTGCTGGGTTCATTAAATTTTTTCGTGTAGTTAGGAAACAGTTAAGGATCGTGTGCGGCCATAACTTCACGATTAGGCCCAGAACTGGGTTTCTTCTACCAAGATTCCTGCATATCAAGCCATTCGTTGCCATTACTCCAAACCTCTATTTTAACAAACTTGAGATTTTAATCCAAATTTTACGGTTGCATTTAGAAGTTCGGTGTGCTACTTTTACTGGAAATGCTGCTTGAAGCAGTTGGATCTGGAAGAGCTGGCCAAGATTTACACGTTCCTCTAAGAGCAGAGGACACTACACAAAACATAGAGAAACAGCAACTTCGGTACGAAGAGTTTACAAAAGCTGCTGTTGTATCCGACTCACAACAATGCTCCAAAATTGGGAAGAACATTCTTCAAAAGGGCGGATCAGCCGTTGATGCAGCCGTAGCTGTTTTTCTATGCATTGGAACCGTGCAGTTCTATTACTCTGGGATAGGCGGAGGAGGCTTTATGATTGTATATAAGAGAAATGAGAAAAAGATGTACGGATTTGATTACAGGGAAACTATACCAAGAAATGTTAACAAGACACTGTTTGATGATAAACACAGGAAATTCAGAGGTATGAGGTTAGTCTGTAGGACCTGCTATCGAAAATTCCACATGTAGGAATGTGTGCAGTAGCATTCATCAAAACTTGATTAGCACAATTTGGAATAAAATGTGTTGTTGCCTAATGCATTGCTGACAAGTGATCCAGGGATTAAGTGATTCAGTAGTGATAAGTGATTCAGTGACAGAATGATTAGTGATTAAATAATAAAGTGATTAATTGGATCAGTGAGAAAGTAATTCATTTGTTCAGGGATTAAGTGCTTCAAGGACTAAACGATTCAGTGATTAAATAAATCAATGATAAAATGAGAACTTGATTAGCTATTAAATATTTGAGTGATTAAATGGTTCAGTGATTGAATGACTCAATGATAAAATGATTAGGTGAGTAACCATTAAATGCTTGAGTGATTAAGTGATTCAACGACTAAATGATTACGCTGCTCAGTTAGTAACTGATTCAGTCGCTCTGTGATTAAGTGATCTAGAGATTAAATGGTTTTGTGATTTAGAAGTTTATTGATTCAGTTGCTCAATGATTGATTGCGTCTGTTGTTTTCATTGATTTTACATGGAAGTTTGTTCTTATTGGCACTACGCTATTCTCACAATTCAAGAGAGTATGCGCTATGAGAAATGGCACTTGTTTTATGCAATTCAATATATTTATGAGAAATGGCACTTGTTCTATGCAATTCAATATTTCTACTCAGGTGGGCTTTCTGTTGCTGTACCAAGTGAAGTAAAAGGCTTACTTACAGTATGGAAGAAATTTGGAAAGCTTAAATGGGCTGAATTGGTACAGCCGTCTATAGATATTGCAAGAGACGGTTTTCCTTTGAAAGACTTTGAATTGGAAGACCTTGAGAGGACTGACAAGAACATAAGGTATTTCTGAGAACTTCAGGTATTTCTGAAGGTTAAGCAACTTTCGGAGGAAAGTAGCTTGCTACAGTTGAAAGAATAGCAGTGTCGTAGCGGATACGAATCTTTCTTTTTTGTATTGATGTTTCTGCAGTTAATTAGCCTCCGTCCTAATTGTGCATTGCTATGCCTTTGACTTGCTCATAACTTGCAAACTCGGGAGGTAACTTAGTAAATCTAGGATACGGGGACATGTCATTATTTAGGGATACCTTCTTCAAGCTAAGTGAGGAAGTATCAGTATCAGGTTTTCAAGTACTTGAGAATTTTGGACATCATTTGAAAAAGGTATGCAGAATTATAGGCAGTATTTTGCAAACTGAGACATCAGTTGGAAATTGCAGTTGTATTATGAATTTGAGGATGCTAGTCACGACGAGTAACATTGCAGATAAGTAAAAAAGAGTGAATAACTAGGATCATTTGCTGATTGCCATCGACACATTCATTATTTATGTGCAAAATGAAGAGGCCTAGACATACTTTCAACGAAGCCGTTACGAAGTAATCTAGAGTCCACAAAGCCGTTACTACTTAACCTAGAGACGTTTCGGGAATATTTGGAAACGCTTTGCAAAGTTATCAAGAGGGAAGTGTAGCATTAACAAAATAAATGTCCCGTTGGAAATGAAAACTCTTTAGACTAACCACGGTTGCGTCTTGTCTGTAAAAGTTTCCTTTAATTTCCAAAGCTATTGGTAAAGCTTTCATTATGTTTTGACAATTATAGGTCACACTTTTTTAGATATGGGCGAAATTATGAACCAAAATAACACGCCCCCTGTCCAAAAATAGGCTTAGTTACCCACTTCGCGATTGCAAGGCAGTTTAATATTTAAATGGTATATTATGTAACTTTCATCTTTTGTAGGAAGCTGGTTTTAAAGCAGGAGGAACCTGAGATAATTTTCAAATCAATGATCAAAAGAGAAAATTTCGCAAGGACATTGGAGAAGATTCGTGATCATCCTAATTCAATGTACGATGGAGAGCTTGCGAAGACAATCGTAAATGACATTAAAGGAAAAGGTGGTGTTATGACGCTGGAAGATCTGAAGGATTACAAAGTAAAAGAGAGGGAGCCATTGAAGGCGAAATTGGACGATCTAACTCTTTATACTATGCCACTACCAACAGGTGGACCAATTTTGATTCACATACTAAGGATCTGTAAAGGTTTGTATCAGACTAATTGTAAACACTAACAACTGGATGATCACGCTGATTGATACTGGTAGGACAGGGTGATCAATCCGATTGATATTTATTTAACGTGTTGATCTGTCTGATTGATATTGAGTTAACAGGATGCTCAATCTGATTGAGATCGATTCAGCATGATAATCAATCTGACTGATGCTGGTTGAAGAGAGTGGTCATTCCGATTGATATTGATTCAACATTTTGATCTGTCTGATCAACATTGATTATGCAGGATGATCATTTTGATTGAAATTGAATCAATAATCAGATTGATGCTACTGGAATAGGGTGATCAATGTGATTGTCGTCATCGCAATTAAACTTTCCCCCCAATTAATGATCGAATATTTATTTCAGAATTCAATCTCACGAAAGATGATCTCTCAACGAAAGAGAAACTCATTCAAACTTACCATCGCATTATCGAGGCATTCAAATTTGCGAACGCTTATCGGCCTCATTTCAGCGATCCAGACTTTCCCCTCCATAAAAAGGAATTTGAGAAGGTAAAAATTTTTTAGCACAATTGTCTTAGAAACAAATACAGTGGAATCTCGTTAACCCGCGGTCTCTGGGGTCCATGACTTGCCCCCCGCGGGTTAAGTGAACCGCGTGTTCACCCCCAAGGTCAAATCGTTTGGACAGCTTTGAATACACGCGAGTGGGCGATAATAGGGTACCGAAACAATAACTGGCGAATATTCAGCTAATTTCGGCAAGAATCCATATTTATATAACAAATCAGAAATAAAATGTTTTAAAACAATTAGAATTAAAACAAATTAGGAGCCAAGGATAAGCCGCGGGTTAAACAGAATCGTGGGTTAACGAGTCGCGGGTTAGCGGGGTTCCACTGTACTAATGAATTTAGTGATTTTGAGACCATTAACTTTCGCAATGTCAACTAGCAGTTTATGGATGATCTTCTCTAATAGTTCTCTTAGTAAAAGCAGCTGATATATAATTCAGTAAATTGCACATTTTTTATAAGAAACAAACTCTCTGGCGTCAGCCTAGATATTTCTTAATACCCTATAGTCTCGCATTAAGGCGCCGGCGCCTATATCCGGATATTTAAAATTTCTGGGTTTTCAAGGCTAGGAAATAGGGCCGCGTATAGGCTCCCGGCGCCTATAATTTTTTGGCAACAAAATTAGGGGTGTACCGGATCGGCATTTGCCGGATTTTAAAAATTGTTTAGTGACTGTCAAGGTGTCAGAACATATTCTATCAAAAGTAGAACCAATTGTTAAAGATATATGTAAAAGACTAATTGAAAATAATTGAATCTTCTATATGCAAATCGCTTTATGTTATTTCTTTGTCAATATACGGTAAGAAATACGATATTCAAAAAACTGGGCCGGATATAGGCGCCACGTCGTCTTTATCTGGATATAAGCGCCGGCGCCTTTATACGAGCGGCTCCTATATGCGAGATTATAGGGTATCCCTCAAATCGGGCCTTAAATGTGCATCAAATGTTTGCTAAATTCTCAAGACATCCAATGACAATTGCAACCCAGATTAGGCAACTGTGATCCAAGAAATTGGATGTTCAGGCTTTGTGAGGCATGTAATGGATGTTGTTTCTACTTTCCTATTTTTACAGACATATTTCTTAGTTAAAAATACGTGTACTAGAATGATAATTTGAATGATACCTTCAATGACCACTGCTTGAAGATTTGAAGCAATCTCAAGGTCTTCTAGTAAGCTGAGAGTATAATTCTTGTCTATAGTTTGCTGGTACTACAGAACTTTACCACAGCACGAAAAAGCGGCAACATTCTTTTCACATACTAAAAGCTTTTTTCGTACTAAAAGTGCTGATAAGTGTCGGACGAAAAAAGTTTTTAGTATGTGAAAAGAATGTTGCCGCTTTTTCGTGTTGTGGTAAAATTCTTGTTAATAGAAAGCTTGAAGATTGCAAAAAACCAGAAAATACAACTTGACTTATTGGAAGCACGTAAACAAACAGCACTCGCTATGGTCTTATTAAGTTAAGTTGCATGTGAGTAGAGCAATTTTGCACAGAATCGTGATATCAGAGCAACAGCGAAATAGCGAAGCGAAGCGGATTAGCTAAGAAGAAATGTGATCGCTCCAGTTCGCTGTTGCTCTGATATCACGATTCTGTTGCATTGCTATATATATATATATATATATATATATATATATATATATATATATATATATATATATATATATATATATATATATATATATATATATATATATATATATATATATATATATATATATATATATATATATATATATATATATATATATATATATAAATATAATAAATACTTCAATTTAAAAATCGACATTTATAGTATTTATATTTATAGTAGCTAATAATGCTAATTAAGGTCAACTATTTACAAGATATAAGGTTGAAAAAAGGAGAACATGAAAATTGTAAATACCCTACTCCATAAATAAAAGTCTTACAGATCCTACAGTTGCAATGTCCGCATTTCTTTGGCTTAAGATCTTTTTTAAAAACTGTCAAAGAGTTGCATACGAAAAAGTGAGTGTACGGGAAAGGACATTTGCTAACTTGCAGCTCCGTAGGTGATATTGCGCAGGGGTGGATTTATTCTTATCAACAAAGTGGCAAATATTACCTTCTTTCTTATTCCAAAAATACAAACATGGCTCTGATACAGGCTGATTGTTGAAATGCTATGAAAACTATGAAAAACTGAAAGAAGATGCTCTTAGAACCAAACAAACTGTTCATGAATTGCACCTCTGCGATGGACATTTATTGTCTTATGTCATACGTGACGGGAAAATTTCTCAAAACTTCAGACTACAAATACTGGTAGCTTGCTTTGCTTTAAGATAAAAGTTTTTCATATCAAAATGTAGCGCGAAAATTGGTCTTCAAGCTTCAATATGTAATTTTTTGGTATATTGTATGAGACAAATACAATATTGCAGATACTACAGACCCATGTACGATCAAATGATTGCCGTACTGAAGCACAGTGGATTGCCTAGGGTCGTTGTTTTCAAATTGAAAACACTGGTTCGAAACTTAAAGAAAACACAGGAATAAGTGAAATAACGGAATTATCAATAGTTAATTGGGCTATTATCATGTGTACTTATTTGATTTTTGCTCACACGCTTGAC
The DNA here is from genome assembly GCA_900291935.2 of Cassiopea xamachana. Lineage (NCBI taxonomy): Eukaryota > Metazoa > Cnidaria > Scyphozoa > Rhizostomeae > Cassiopeidae > Cassiopea > Cassiopea xamachana. The sequence continues at coordinate 4,217,412 of OLMO02000262.1, read as the reverse complement.
CACAGAACGCAAACACGATGAAATCTGCTGAGAATTTTCCTTGCGGCTTATTAAAAGCAATAGGCTTCGCAGGTGAGTGAAAGGCTATACGGTATTTGTCCAAACACTTTTTCACATGGAAGTTTTCTTTTATATTGGCAGTTTTGCCTACGCTCTTTGACCCATGAACCGTACTGCATCTGCACTATAGTATGTAGCTCTCACTTTTGATAGAGTTAGATTAGATTACTCGTGCTTCTCAGCTGATAGGGTACTTCTTTGTCGTGAAAAATTTCTATCATAAACGGAAGATTCAATTGAATTTCGGTTTTGTAAATCTCAATCATCAGCTACTGCAGGTTCTTCTAATGAATAAATACACATTATGAGTGAACAGCAATAGTTGTTTACCATGCCAGTAAAATGCATCATTTTCATCCAATTGACTAAACTCAGCTCATAAAGGGGCCATTCACATCTTATGTCACACAAAGTAGTAAAAGTCTTTGATTTTTGTGACGAAGTGTGACAAAAGGTGGGTGGGTAGTTTTTTGAGTGTGATGTCAGATTCATTAGACAACTCAGAATTTAGAATTTAGCAGATTTGGCCTCAAAATGGCAATTTTGACCATTGCATAGAACAAATCTGGCTCCACGTCTAAAAATAATCTAGCAATCCCATTTTGATATCATTTCGGCCATATTCATTTCTTCTTTTCACTATTGCTGTTCGCTCATAGTGTGCACTCAGCCAAATGAAGATTATTAGATAAATGCACGTAGGCCTGGTATGAAATAATGTGCCAACGTTTGAATGTCAAGTCATATTGTATGATCTCATATTCTGGCGAGTATCATACTACAAATTACTTCACTATCTTTGAGTAGTTTAGCTGTTTTTGTGACAGTTTTAGCTAATTTCATCAGCTCCAGTCTTGAATTGAGGACACCCAACCGCAGTCCTCCTGGTTTTATTAGCTAACAATTTCTTGGAACTGAAACGATTTTTAATTTCTTGGAACGTAATGAGTAAATTTATCTACAGTTCTACAAAGCAATACTCGACCCCGACATTGCGAAGCAGCATTCAAGGATGGTTGATGATAAAGAGACGCATGATATTCCGTATTATAGCGAGAAAATGGAGGCTCGTGAGGACCATGGGACAACGCAAGTGGCAATTCTTGCTGAAAATGGAGACGTTGTTTCTGCAACTGGATCAATCAACGAAAAGTACGTCAAAAATATACCACATATCTTCGACAACAGTAGTTCAATAATTTGAATCTCAATGTCCACTCTTCCTTATTGTAAAAAAGCATATACATTATTTTTATAAGAAACCGGTTTATAAGAAACTCATATTTAGCTGGTCAAAAAATTAAGAAATTCTGGTACTACGTTCAAGAAAAATTAAGAAACTGCACAATCTCAATTTGTATGAAAAAGAATACACTGAATCGCTTTCACTCGCTAAATTTTATGTATTTTATTTGGAAACGATTGTTACTTGTCATTTTGGTCAGCTTGGACAGTTTTCGTGACAATGAGCGTTTATATCTATCGATAACTGTTTGATTGTTAAACAATAACGTGAGTTTCAGTCTCGGAAATACGGAACTAGTTAAGAAACTTTTAGAAATAAAACTTGAAAATTTTAATTTCAAATTATGAAGGTATTAAGTACCACGTGCTGATCCAAGTTTCGTATTTAAAAATAAGATGCAGTGTATTGACAAATAAGTGACGAAAGTTTAACTCTCTTGAGTACTCCATTCTCTCGATTCACTGACTATTCCTTAGCTTCTGACAATCAGCTAAAGTTAAGCAATTGCTGGAGTTTGGCATGAAATTGCTCAGAATTCTCAGTCTGCCATTCACTCCAAAGTTGTTGTAAAGAAGCTGCATCTATGCATTGAAAGCGAGCGCAGTAGGCCTGTATCATTGTCTGGTTCAGCAATACAACGTTCACGAGCGCTACTATCGCTGAAGACAAATAACTGCGCGGAGCTTCAGAAAACTATCTTTTCAAGTTTGTCTCCAATTAAGTTACCTTTAAGTATCAATTTGAAAACGCAGCCAAACCATATATCTGAATATCATAGTGGTGATGAAGAAAACTTTCGGATTCATTCAAAATATACTCAACAGAAAGAGCTTGTTACTTCATGTATCATGTAGTAGTGTGACACATTGAATTTCAGGTTATTCAATATATCCCATGTAGCGACAAATCCATGCATGAGTAGCTAACTAATTAAAATTCAATGAGCAGGATATTTTGCGCCAACCACAGCTATCTTTGCTGTACTTCCAAGTTGCGTTCACACTAGTTTTAGATGGAGTAGGTGTGCCACAAGACTCATTTTTGGGCTTCCTTTTCATATCTGTTTTGCCATTTGGTCTGGCGACACAAGTCTGCACTACCAATTTTTGAATGTAAATATCCTAAATAAAGTTACTAATCATGAGTTTATACAACTGAGCAATTGTTTTAAATGCAAGAAGCTTTTCTTATGTCTTGAGAAAAGAAAATCTATGCTTCTTTCTACAGAGTAAACGCACATTATTATTGAAAGTCAAAATGAAGATTGCTTTTGAAAATTTGTAGCAAAGAGCTTGAAGTAATCCAAAAAACGGAAAACCTTCACGTGATGAGAGATCACTGTCTAAACTGGAATGAAAATATTTAAAGTTTCTGAGAAAATTCCCAAGACCATTAGCCGAGCTCTTAAGTGGCTCTTTTCAAGTTAAATATTCCAAAACAGGGCATCAAAATTTTCAGCCAATAAGCAATGTACTCTATAATGAGCATAAGTTAATCAATTCCTCCTCTTTGCTGTAGATACGGAGCTCACTTTGCCTCTGATACATTAGGGATTATTTATAACAATCAACTCGGAGATTCATTCACAGTCGATTCAGTCGAACACAAACTTTCATCTTCTGAGGAAAACTGGCCTAGACCATTTGTTAGGCCACTATCAGGAATGGCACCTAGTGTTGTTATCGATGAGAAAGGCGACGCGAAATTGGTATCGGGTGGAGCCGGCGGAGCAATGATTCCAGCTGCTGTTGCATGGGTATGATAGACTTAAATGTTTCTTGGCTCATCAAATTTACAATAAATGTATATACGCAAATATGCATAAATACTGTTTGTTTGATACATTGCTCTTTCATTCAATCGTCCGCTCATTTGATTATTTATTATTACATTCAAGTATTAATTAGTGCTTTCATTCAAGGATACTTTGTTTGCCTGGACAAATAAAAATTTCTTTTGCAATAGGACCAAAGCACGCCAAAAAGGAATGAACGTTCCTGGCGGATTACTTCGAACTTCTTTAAGAATTCAGAATCGATATATTTCAGGTAATAATGATGAGATTGTGGTTTGATGTTGACATTGGAAATGCTTTGATGATGAGTAGACCACACCACACATTATTTCCAAATGCTATTTATGAACAAACAGAATTTCCTTTCAAAGAATATATAGTTGAAGGACTTAAAAAGAAGAAGCACAAAGTGAAAAGCGACGAAAAGAAAACTGTATGTCAAATAATCTATAAAGACAACGAAAGTGGAAAGATACACTCCAAAACCGATCCTAGAAGGGCAAAAAAAGAAAGAACTGAAGGATACTAGAATCTCCTGGCTTTGTAGGAAATGTTGAGAGACTAGTTTCATTTAAATGGTATATTTTAACTATTTTAATTATATTTTGACTCCAAATTGCAAACACAGTGAAAAGAGAGCTTCGGATTTTACATTTGTGGCAGTTTTTTGACAAGAGCTCGTGGAAGAAAGTTATGTTGGTAAAAATTTAAAGCATTGAAGAGATCTAGAATTTTTGAAAGCTCATATCTCTAATGGACTTTGATATTTATAACGTTAATGAAGCTTTGCAGCAACAAATATTTATATTCACAATATTTCTGCTCTGATGGACGCTATCTAAGATGCAGTATTGGCTACAAGCTGTGTTCTTACTAAAGCTTGAATGCACTTGCTGCAGTTGTTAACACCATTGCTATCACCTAGATCTCAGTTGTGAAACCTAAGGGAATTACTCAGTAAAATAAAAAAAAACTCATGATAAGTAAAAACTCCCTATCTCCACATTGATCTGGACGTTCCACAAGGTTATGTTTATATAAGCGAGATAGAGTTTAAATGATGCAATTTCATGCATCTAAATGCTGGGGACACATTTTTGACAGGTCGTTGCTCTTTGGTAGATAGTGTCTGAAATTCTTTAGCTACAGGTGTTTGGCACTTACTGATCTCAGTTGATTGAAAAAATTTTCGTCATTGTTCTTGCTTATTAAGAAGCAAATTAGTGAGCCTAAGCAGGCTGCTAAATTTACAGTGAAATATCACACTTTACAGCCATTAAGCAACGACAAAAACTGTAAAGCTAGCCCTACTTCAGGTCCTAAAGATGATCCATTGTGTTGATATTAGCCAGCTCATATGAAAAGCCAAGAGGAGTGCACAATATCGCCTAACAGCTATAGCACTGAATGGTTGAAGATAGATTAGGGCTCACACATGGTTGATTCCATAAATTCGATGACTCCCTATTATCTAAAATAAATTTTGTTTACTGACAAGCTACACATACTTTGAGGTGCTGTAGTACTATGTGCTACTTTTAATTCATGCGATTATGGTTACATATGCATTTTCACAAGTTGAGCGTTTTGAATAGTATACACATTTAGACGCTTCTGCATCTTAAAATAGTCCTGCAGAATATTAAAACACCTATAATTTGTTTCTATGACGATGACAAAAACCATACTTCAAGCAGCTTATTTCATCTTTTAAATATTCTGTTGGTACTACATAACTATACTACAGCACGAAAAAGCAACAACATACTTTTGACTTAATTAAAAGCTTTTTTCGTCCGACACTCGTCAGAGTATGAAAAGTCGGATAGTGACCTAAAGCTTAACCGAAATATAAGTACCGATACGGTTACATATGATAGGATGTGTCTAATTGGCCCCACGTGTGACCAATTAGGACCTATTAGCAATTGTTTACTTGAAGAGCCCCAAAGAGAAAACAAATTCTTTTTGTCTACACAAGATTGGGTTTTGAGTATTGGTGTAAAGAGATTCCAAAACATTTAAATGAAAAAACGATCTTGTTTGTCCAATGATCCGAAAATCGTTGTCTGTATATGTTTTGGCGCATTCTGGATTTGCAATAAGGTGTTGTCGTCCTATGGCCGGCTCACAATTACAGCTCAATTTACACTGCAGATAACCTAAGTTTGCCGACAGGTCGAACCCACCTCCAAACCATGGCTTGATCTAACTCGGGGCGAACCTGGGTTAGGTCGATTTACATTGGCAAACTTGGGGCCAACCTGGGGCGAACCCGGGGCGAACCCGGGGCGAACCCGGGTGAACCCTGGGCTATAATGTAAATTGGCTATAATTTTAGACTTGTTGTTTTTACATAAACGAGGTTGCTGTTCTCTTGTGGCATATCTTTTCTTCCTGATGCTCGTCGGGACGTGTTGTTTTATTTTATCTGCTAGCCTCTGCGTAGTGCGTCCTACGTACCAAGCTTCACATCGGCACGAAAATTCATAAACTACACAATTATTTTGAGTGGTAGGAACGGTATCCTTTTAGCAGATGGTAGCATAAATCTAATGCTGTAAACGACACGACGCTTCAGAGCATAGAACCAAGATGTAATGCCTTTATCAATTTGACTTTTCAAACTGATGCAACGTTCACAATCCAGGGCGATGTTAGGTATACCGGGCACTTCTCTGGATCAAATGTTTTTTCTGCTGCCAAGCTGGCTAGTTTTTTCTTTTTCATTTTTTGAATTTAATTTTTTGTATTTACAACAAACCATATTAAGTGAAATTTTCTAACTCAAGCAAAAACCAGGGATGTGCAAATGATGGGGTGTGGAACGTAGCAACCGCATCAACAATGATTTTTACAAAACTCCAAGAAATTTGGTCTTGATGATTGAAATTTAGATGGTCATAAAGCGTCCTTAATCTTTTTTTAATCATCGTTGATAAAATTTTTTCAAAAGACACCCCTATTAGAACTTTTGCAGGCACATATCTGACAAAAACAATGACCTCCAGTTGTCTTGTAGCAAATTTATTTCAAATATTACAGAATCATTTAACATGTGCTATTTAATTCACAGCTATTCAGTAAAAGATGAATTTTAAACTAACCAAAAATTTACACCATAAAATATAAACTACGCCGCTTATATGAATGTCCACGACTTCATGCCAAAATCCTTGTTGAATCATATAATTGCACATAGTTTATTCTTTCTTGTAGTTAAGTCCTATAGCTAAATGCTTCTTATTATTTAATATGACTTTATCTTCTACCATTTATTTGTTACTCAGCAATGCTATGCCTTCTACTATCTCAGTCATCAAAGAAATCTTTATAACATAAAATTATTGTAAAGCAACAACTAATAGTTTGTGATGAATTCAGCCCCAGGCTCTCTCGGATGTCCAATAAACCAAATAGGCCTGTACTTCAACATAATGATTGATGGTCAAAGCAAAAGATATGGTTGACAGTCGTACTAAACGTAAATGTTGCCTTGAAAAGGACTTGGATTTTGAAAGATAGTGCACACTTGGTGCCACATTTGGTGGCAATCAAAAGTACCATGCCAGTAAAATGCATCATTTTCATCCAATCCACTAAACTCCCCTCATAAAGGGCCATTCACATCTTACGTCACACATAGTAGTAAGGGTCTTTGATTTTTGTGACAAAGTGTGACAAAAGGTGGGTGGGTAGTTTTTTGAGTGTGATGTCAGATTCATTAGACAACTCAAAATTTAGCAGATTTGGCCTCAAAACGGCAATTTTGACCATTGCATAGAACAAATTTGGCTCCACGTCTAAAAATAATATAGCAATCCCATTTTGATATCATTTCGGCCATATTCATTTCTTCTATTCACTATTTTCAATAAAAAAATATGTAATAAACACAATGGTCACTACGAAGGCAAAAGAATGTCCTATTCAAATTCATAATGTGATGTCACGCATTGGGGATGGGTGAGTAGTGTGACAGGGGGTTGATGGGTGTCTCAAAATACCAAAATTAGTGTGACTTAATACGTGAGTGGCCCCCAAAGGCAAAGCAATCCCACGCTGAAGTCAGCTCAGAGCAATGGCTTTTACTTTCTGATTAGCACTTGTTGCAGCTTGTATCTCTTACATTATTGTAATTAGGTAGCACCATTGGTGACTTTAATATTGGTCGCATTTAAGGAGAATGATCAAACAAGAGTCATCCCTATTTGGAAACTTTGGGAACATATTCAAGAAAGTGTACCATGAGGACTTTTTCTGGACAACAGAACTGACAGTTTTGCTGTTTGTTATTGTTAAAAGGCAAGGCTTGAAGCTGTCAAAAAGGCTAGAGAGACATTCTATTCATGCAGCAATGCAATGTCAATCTAGAGGTATCTTGTCTACACAATTCATCTCTTCATAATTCTTGATTGCTGGCAACGAACAATGTAACGAAATCAAACAGTTCTTTGGAAGTTCTATCTCTAGGACAGTGGCTCTTAACCTTGTTGGAAGTACTGAACCCAACAAGTTTCATGCATATATTTATTGAACCCTTTACAGTGGGAAAAAATAAAAGTGCTTTTTTCAAATTCAAGTCATTTGTATACAACTATATACTGTACTAGCGCACAAGCTCGTCAAGCTGAGAGCAACATTACGAACCATACGATGGGGAAACCACACTTCCGATCACCTAAAACTGACTCACCGAGTCCCTGGGGCTCGATTGAGCCTAGGATAAGAACCACTCATCTAGTAGTATGGGTTCCTTAAACGTTTGGCTTGCCATATATAGGTTGGTTTGAAAGTAGCTTTTTGGAAGAGACAGGTTAAGCTAAGTGATTCGTGACTTTCTAATGAAAGATCCCTGGGAGAAGAGCTGAAAACAGCCAGAGAAACATGCTTTTCAATTATTGAAATACGTAGAGCAAAGCCAAGAGATATTAACAAAGATTGTTGGAATAATGATACTGATACTGACGCGTTCGCAACATTGCAAGATCACCTCAATGGCAGATTTGGCTTCAGTATTATCTTTGTGTTGTGTAAAGTTTATTTCAATTTAAAAACTCGTATATTTGTGATGTTCCGTGTGGAGGCAACTCGATAACGTTATGTTTTTTGCCTCCACCTCAACAAAATTAAATTTGAGTTTTGTTTACTCGTTTCTTTTAAATTTTAGTGATATAAAAAAAAATAATGATAAAAACATTAAGTTTTTGCTAGATTAGTGGATATGTTAAAGGGCATATGTGGCCTATTACAAGTATGATTCAAGAATGTTCAAAACGCTGATTTTTGAAGAAATTCTGTCACAAACTGAACACTTAAATTTATTCCAATTTGACACCACATTCAGTGTTTTTAATGCGCATGTGCAAAGTCAAGCATGAGTTGCTAATAAGTTTGTTTGAATCATGCAACCTGCAGAAACTACACAATTTGTTTAACATTGGCATTCATGTTCTGCTTCTGTGTAGCGCCAACTGCGACCAACTTTTGCAAATATTTTTGTCAAGAATCTCCAACTATATACATTGAAAGTGTTTTGATTTGTTCATAAATTTACTATGCTCATTTAATGGAGTACAGCTGCTTTTTACATCAAGTAATTACCAGACAAAAGACTTTTTGCCTTTGCAGTCGTTCAAATAGAACGGAACTTACAATTTTACTTGAAGGATGAATACGACAAGCATTGTGGTGAACTTCCATTTTTTATAACTTCCATATATTTTTGCATGGATTCTATGAATCTATAGATTTTATGCTTTTCTATGAGGATTTTGTTGTAAAAATCGCCAATTTAACAGGGTATCTATGCCTAGTTATGCATGTGTTGGAAGGAAAGAAACCCAGAAATAGAGACCCAAATTTTAAGGCACTGACTCTAGTAAGGAACTGCGGATTATCGAAGTCTTGCTCTCATCTCAGGAGTGGATTAATAGCATTCTTGAAATAAATAATGCTTCCATGCTGCTGGGTTTATTTCTTAGAGCTAGGAAATGCTTAGGGAACTTTTAGAGCCATTAATTCACGATTAGGCCCTGAATTAGATTTCAGGTAGCAAAGCCTATGTATGCCCTATTGCTATAACATTAATTGCAATTACTCTGAACCTTTCATTTAACAAATTTGAACTTTTAATTCCAATTTCACCTTTTTATGTAGAAGTTCGGTGTGCTACTTTTACTGGAAATGCTGCTTGATATAGTTGGATCTGGAAGAGCTGATCAAGACTTACACGTTCCTTTAAGAGCAGAGGACACTACACAAAACATAGAGAAACAGCAACTTCGGTACGAAGAGTTTACAAAGGCTGCTGTTGTGTCCGACTCACAACAATGTTCCAAAATCGGAAAGAACATTCTTCAAAAGGGCGGATCAGCCGTTGATGCAGCCGTAGCTGTTTTTCTATGCATTGGAACCGTGCAGTTCTATTACTCTGGGATAGGCGGAGGAGGCTTTATGATTGTATATAAGAGAAATGAGAAAAAGATGTACGGATTTGATTACAGGGAAACAATACCAAGAAATGCTAACAAGTCAGCGTTTGATGACAAGAACAAGAAGTGCTTTGGTAAGCAGTTGCATTCATCAAAGTTTCTTAAGGATAAGTTAGATAGGCAATGTTGGCGTATGCATTGTTGTTAGGTTATTCAGAGATGTATTGATGTAGTTGCTGTGCTCCTGCATGTATCCATTATTTAACTTCCTACCACGTAAGTATTTACATCCACCACAATTTATCTCCCTATGTGTCTACATTGTCTTGGTACTACCGTCCATGTCGCAGCATTACAATACACAATCAGTGATAAAACCACTTAGCGATGAATTCGCTGAACGAATTTGTTTTTAGACGTCTAGCTATTACATATTATACTTCATGAAAAAAAAACAAATTACAAGAACGATACCGCAGGGAGCATGCTCTGTCTTAGCAACCTTGCAGCCTACACATAAAGGAACCATTCACCCTCTGCTCAAAGCCTCAAAATGGGAGCGAGGGCAGTTGATTTTACCCACATAGGATCAACGAATTTGATCATCTTCTAAGAGAAAATATGTTATGGCAAGTAGTAGTTGCCTAATTTGATCCAAAATATTTACGCAGGTGGACTTTCTGTTGCTGTACCAAGTGAAATAAAAGGTTTCCTGACTGTGTGGAAGAGATTTGGAAAGCTGAAGTGGGCTGATTTGATACAGCCATCTATAGATATCGCAAGAGAAGGATTTCCTCTGAAAGACGTCAGCAAAGAAGAGATTGAAAAGTCTGACAAGAACATCAGGTATTTTGTGCGGATTACATAATCCTTGGAGGAATGCAACTCTTCACAGATTGAAAGAAGAACAAGCATTATGCTAACGGATGCTTTTCTTTATTGCCTTTGCTTGATACAACCGCAGAAAATTTATCCGGTTCTACTTGTGCCTTGCTCTACCCTTCACCATTTCATCATACGTTGCAATAAATAGTCATAACTTCGCGTCACATAGATACTCAAACATGCTACTCAATAGCGATCTTTTTTAGGGAACTGGTTGTCTTTAAAAGTGGTCTTTGCTCTCCAGAATTATGGATATAGTTTTCATCATGTTTAGGGAATTATGAGTCATACTTTATCAGACATGGGCTTAATTATGTGCCCAAATTTTGAGCCAAAATAGCACACCCCTGTCTAAACTAAGCTTAGTCACTCCCACGCGACTGCAAAGCAGTTTGATGTTTAAATGCTGCATTCTGTGACGATTCCATGCCACATACATTGGCAAAAACGCTACTCAACTGTCATTCTTTGTAGGAAACTAGTTTTGAAGCAGGAGGAACCTGAGATGATTTTCAAATCAAAGATCAAAAGAGAAGATTTCGCAAAGACATTGGAGAAGATTCGTGATCATCCTAATTCAATGTATGATGGAGAGCTTGCGGAGACAATCGTAAATGACATTAAAGGAAAGGGTGGTGTTATGACGTTGGAAGATCTGAAGGATTACAAAGTAAAAGAGAGGGAGCCGTTAAAGGCGAAATTGGACGATCTAACTCTTTATACTCTACCACTACCAACAGGTGGACCAATTTTGATTCACATACTAAGGATCTGTAAAGGTTTGTATTAGACTAACTATAAATAGTATCAGCAGAATGATCACGCTGATTGATACTGGTTTGATAGGGTGATCAATCCGATTGATGTTGATTCAACAAGATGATCTATCTGATCATCAATTTAACAAGATAATCCATCTGATTGAGATCGACTCAGCATGATAGTCAATCTGACTGATGTTGATTGAACAGAGTGATCTGTCCGATTGATTTTGAGCTTACGGGATGGTCTATCTGGTTGGTAATGATTGTGAGGGGTGATCAATCTGAATGATAATAATTAGGCATCATGCTTAATCTGGCTGATGTTTTCAATAGAGTGAACCAGCGGATTTACACTTATTTCTTTTACAGACACACACGTTATAGCGCATTTTTCTCGTCATAAAAAGACTAGTTACCGTATGATCTTTAAAGATGAATCCTTCTATGATCCACGAGCAATTTGTTATATATTTTATATTGATGGAGCTTCTGTAGATGGTAGATGCTCTGTTTTTCATCGCAATAAAACATTCATCCTAATTTGTGACTAAATGTCTATTAAAAATCTATATTATTTCTTCAGAATTCAACTTCACAAAAGATGATATTTCAACAAAGGAGAAACTCATTCACACTTTCCATCGAATTATCGAGGCATTCAAATTTGCGAATGCTTATCGGCCACATTTCAGTGATCCAGACTTTCCCCTCCATAAAAAGGAATTTGAGAAGGTAATACTCTTTAGTACTTGTCTTAGGAACAAATTTTAGGCAACGCAATGATTCGTAGACCTCTGTCATTTATCTTCCGCATTCTAATTTGAATATAAAGGATGCTCTGATATAGTTATTAGGGAGGTTTAGATCCAGTACGAGTACGAGTACGAGTACGAGTTCACCCCCCGCGTAACTTGACACTCGTACTCGTACTCGTNCGCAGCTAATATTTACATAAACTATGTCTACCTGTAAGGTGCAAGAACTTTACAAAAATCAGACAATACAACTTTGGCTTTCTGAAAACAAGCGGACGACCCACACTCGTTAGAGCCCTATGCAGTACTAAAGACATGTCAAAAGAGCAGTTACACTTTAGGGAAAGCTGTGGAACTTAAGTTCACCTACTTCCAGTCCTTTTTTATTCATTAGTTGCTAATTTATTAGAAGGGCAAATACGAAATGAGTAAATTTATCTACAGTTCTACAAAGCAATACTGGACCCCGACATTGCAAAGCAGCATTCAAGGATGGTCGATGATAAAGAAACACATGATATTCCGTATTATAGCGATAAAATGGAGGCCCGTGAGGATCATGGAACTGCACATGTGGCAATTCTTGCTGAAAATGGAGACGTTGTTTCTGCAACTGGATCAATCAACGAAAAGTACGTTGCAGAATGTAGCACATTTTACATTAATCTGCAGTTCATTAATCTGCGTCCCCATTTTCCCAACACTCAATGCCATGAAAATGATGACGCAGCCACGATATTTAGAAGAAAGATATAGCAATGGAATGAACAAATGCAAGTGGAAGATATGTAAATGAGATTATAGTGGGGCCTTGGAGAAGTGCATTGAAAAAATTTATGGTTTCTTTGCAATAACTATGTTTTACTTTTAAACATATGTTATAGCTCTATTAAGGCTCCAAAACAGAATATTACAATTTGTAGCCGATAGTTATTGTAATAAACATTGATAGTACTTGATTTCGGTCTCGTTTATAAATATTTATTTCTATATATCTATTTTTATACACTTATAAATGTAGAATTGTTAAAATATATACCTTTTTTGCTTTCTTTTTTGCACGAATTTAGCTTTTGCTTTGTAAACAGACGGCCCTTGCAAACTAGCTTACCTGAATGGGCCACTGTCTTTAAAAAATCCAAATAATAACGATGATTTTAATAATAATGATGATGATGATGATGATGATGATGACGATGATGATGACGATGATGGTTGGTCTCTTCTGTTTGCTTTAGATACGGAGCTCACTTTGCCTCTGATACATTAGGGATTATTTATAACAATCAACTCGGAGATTCATTCACAGTCGATTCAGTCGAGCACAAACTTTCATCTTCTGAGGAAAACTGGCCTAGGCCATTTGTTAGGCCACTATCAGGAATGGCACCTAGTGTTGTTATCGATGAGAAAGGCGACGCGAAATTGGTATCGGGTGGAGCCGGCGGAGCAATGATTCCAGCTGCTGTTGCATGGGTATGATAGACTTAAATGTTCATCAAATCACATAGATGTATATATATATATATATATATATATATATATATATATATATATATATATATATATATATATATATATATATATATATATATATATATTAATATATGCATGTATATATTTATGTACCAGGTTTTTTAAGGAAAAATTTAGAACTGCACATAAAATCCAGCGATGCTGTGTTGAAGAAGTAAATTCTGGTTGCAGATGGAGTTAAACTGCCTGCTTTTAATTAAAAAGAGATAGATATATGCTACTACCTCTAACAATTCCATTTCTGGTTGTGTTTCGCCTATAACTTGATACCTAGGTCTACCATTTTTACTGCTGTTTACTTTCTTACACCCTTGAACCAGTAAATAGTAAAAATTGAATTGCACAGCAATTTAAGTAGAACTGTGCAAAAGTTTTTAGAACTGCACATTTTATGTGGAACCGCGCGTTAAAAAAAGCACTGTGTATGTATGTATAAAGCATATATGTATCTGTAACATGGCACAAAATATGCTATATATATGCTAAATATATATATATATATATATGTATTTATATATACATATATATATATATATATATATATATATATATATATATATATATATATATATATATATATATATATATATATATATATATATATATATATATATATATATATATATATATATATATATATATATATATATATATATACATTGAATACTTACCGAATACTTATGTACTCATTTATCATTATGTGATTTAGGCATTCATTAGCTTCTTCATTTGATCATACATTAGTTTTTGACTGGTCAGTTTCATGTCTTCTGCATAAACACCAAGGTACTACAGCGCACAGAGGAGCAAACTTTCCAGATAGATTTCTGCAACAGGTAGACCAATTTTGATTCACATACTAAGGATCTGTAAAGGTTTGTATCAGACTAACTATAAACATTATCAGCAGGATGATCACGCTGATACAGCTTTGATTGGGTGAGCAATCTGGTTGATGTTGATTCAACATGATCTATCTGATCAACAATTAAACAAAATATTCAATCTGATTGAGCTTGATTCATCTCCGAAATCCAATAATAATACAGGATCGATATATTTCAGGTAACAATGATGAGATTATGGTTTGGCATCGATATTGGCAATGCTTTAATGATGAGTAGACCACATCATACACTATTTCCAAATGTTATTAGCGAAGAGACGTCGTTTCCTTTGAAAGAATTTATATCTGAAGGACTTAAAAAGAAGAAGCACGCAGTGAAAAGAAACAAAGAGAGAACTGTATGCCAAATAATCTATAAAGACAACGAAAGTGGAAAGATACACTCCAAAACTGATCCTAGAAGGGCTAAAAACGAAAAAACTGATGGGTATTAGAACTACAAGGCTTTCTAGGTACCTTAAGCTAAAGATCAAGCGCCCAGTAAGCGCCCAGTAAGCGCCCATGCTGAACTAAGCGTCCAGTTTGGGAAAAGCATTTCTCACAAACGCNATATATATATATATATTTATATATACATATATATATATTTATATATACATATATATATATATATATATATTTATATATATATATACATTGAATAGTTTGTGTAATGTTATTTCACTTACCGAATACTTATGTACTCATTTATCATTATGTGATTTAGGCATTCATTAGCTTCTTCATTTGATCATACATTAGTTTTTGACTGGTCAGTTTCATGTCTTCTGCATAAACACCAAGGTACTAAAGCGCACAGAGGAGCAAACTTTCCAGATAGATTTCTGCAACAGGTGGACCAATTTTGATTCACATACTAAGGATCTGTAAAGGTTTGCATCAGACTAACTATAAATATTATCATCAGGATAATCACGCTGATTGATACAGGTTTGATTGGGAGATCAATCCGATTGGTGTTGATTCAACATGATCTATCTGATCAACAATTAAACAAACTATTGAATGTGAATGAGCTTGATTAATCTCCGAAATCCAATAAAAATACAAGATCGATATATTTCAGGTAACAATGATGAGATTATGGTTTGGCATCGATATTGGCAATGCATTAATGATGAGTAGACCACATCATACACTATTTCCAAATGTTATTAGCGAAGAGACGTCGTTTCCTTTGAAAGAATTTATATCTGAAGGACTTAAAAAGAAGAAGCACACAGTGAAAAGGAACAAAGAGAGAACTGTATGCCAAATAATCTATAAAGACAACGAAAGTGGAAAGATACACTCCAAAACTGATCCTAGAAGGGCTAAAAACGAAAAAACTGATGGGTATTAGAACTACAAGGCTTTCTAGGTACCTTAAACTAAAGATCAAGCGCCCAGTAAGCGCCCATGCTGAACTAAGCGTCCAGTTTGGGAAAAGCATTTCTCACAAACGCCCAAGTCCGAATAAGTGTCCAACCAAAAATTTTTAAACAAGCGTCCAGGGTGCTTAAGCAGTAATTTACGATGATTCTGAGGCTTGGCACTCTGGAATGGTGCATGGATCATGCTGTTCAATCACAAATGTGTAAAAGAGATGTCGAATTTCAAAATGGCTTCAGTGTTCACAAAGAAAGCAGCACTTTGAGATGAGAGAGTTGGCTCAGAAATGAAAACACAACTACTCATGGTGCAATACATCGAATAATAACCTAATGAATATCAAAATGAAGAGGTGCTTCAAAACACGAATTCGTCAACAAGGAGAGAGCAACAAGGCGTATTACACTCTACATTACTGATTCTAACGAAAGCAAATTATCCAAATTAGGGCAACATATATTACATAACACCGATCTAGGAATAGGGAAGTTTACACTGGGTCTTCAGGAACATTCATCTCACACACTCGTGAATTGCTTGCGCATTTCCCATGCTTTTTCTACCTCAAAAATTAAGGACTTTCAAGGAGAAAAAGGAGATTTTCTAGCAATTTCTAAGAAGAATTTGTCTCGATAACGGCAAAAACCAATAATAATTAAGTTGATTTAAGGAGGTTTTCGTGTTAAAAGCCCCATCTATAACGACAAGATTGACCTTATCAATTTCATAAAGTAAAATTGTACACCAAATAAAGCAGATTTTTACTATAAAAACTTCTTCAATACACTGTCATTAAACTCTGCATTCTTGATGCCGTTTCACAAAAATACCCCAATTGCTTCTAGAAATTGTTTCTTAAAGAGAGTTAAGGAGATGTGGATAAATTTGATAATAAATTAAGGATTTCTAAGGGTTTTAAAGGATATTTTCTATCTTAAGGAGTTTTAAGGACTTTAAGGAGGCCTGGGATCCCTGTGCATGGGCAACGTGATTGCTAATTTTTGTCATTATCTAAAAGGACCTTGAGTCAAGTAATATGTAATTGTAGAATCCTACAACAATTATATCAACAATCAGACATAAATTCCACTAGGAAAAAAGTTTGTAAATATACTGCTGTACAATACCATCATTTACATTATAGTGGTTTTCGTCGATGAAAGCATACCACTTCTCCACGTCAATGGTTCAAAGAAGACCTTCCCCATACTGTTTATTATTAGCGTTTATCTGAGGTTACATAGATTGCAGCCCCAGCGATAACCTATCTCTCCGCTGTTAATGCAATACTGGCTCTAGCTAGTAATAGTATTCTGATCCTAATAAACATGGTTCATCTGAAATATCTATGCTTTGTTTTGAATTCACATTTGTGAAATGTTCCAAACTTTCAACTCGTACAAGAAAACCTTGCAAACAGGAGCCTACTTTTCCAAAAATCAGACTGACTAGATTCTTACAAAAATGGCAGAGCAGAAACCCTCATAAAAGAACCTGTCTTAATAAGAATCTTCTGGCTGAAATTTCATTGCTTGAATCCCCCAAATGAGAGCCCCAAAAAGACTGAAATGTGGGGACAGTTCTTATATAATGGATTTCATGCTGTTTGGTTTCAAAATTCATGGGCCACATATGATAAGAAAATGAAACAAGAGTCCTAACTCAAAATGTTGCCAAGAATCATCAAAAGCTCTTATGCTGAATACAGTGTCAATCCATGCAAGACATGTGCTGTTTTTAAGAGCCTTGTTGAGAACCTTACAGGCTGGAATTTAGAATACCAATCCCCATATTAAGAACCTTTCCAGGCTGCTCTGGAAAAACCTAGATTCATTTATGCAGATGTCTACTGATATTTGCAGGGTGCAGTTCTTATCGCAAGGGCACTGACAATTATGGTGAATAGAACAATGGTAAACAGATTTGTGGGTGGCCTAGATGAAATTCCATGTGTAAGGGATCAATCATAGTGCAAAATAATCAAAATGATGTACACGTTCTTTTTTATACGAAACCACTCTATAAGCAACCTAGTACTAGACAGCCAAATATTTAAGAAATTTTAGAACTACAAGGAAAGAGCTAAGGAATTTTAGACAAATAGGACATTGAACTCGTTGCCTGGTTCAACGCAAAGCTGTGCCAAAATAATGTGAATCTGACATTGCTTTAGAATTTAACTCGCACTGACGCATTTTGTTTGTTTTAGGTCAAATAGTCTGCTACATTCACCTTCTGCATACGCTTTCACAGCAATTTAGTTCACTAAATTAGGAACTTTTAAGAAACTTTTATAAGTGAAATGTGGTCAAAAGTTAAGAAACTTTTAGTGAGCTAGGTTTCTTATAAAAAAACGTGTAACATCGTGTCAGACATGTCGAAAAGGCAAATTTCCTTTTTTGGGCACATAACCTACTTTAACCTACATAAGAACCTACTTTTCTAAAAAGCAGGCTGACAAGGTTCTTGCAAAATTTGTGTTTTCAGGTGTGGTTCTTATCGCAAGGGCACCGATAACTATGATCAATAAAACAATGGTAAACAGATTCGTGGGTGGCCTAAGTGGGTTTCCAGTTTTACAGGATCAATTATCCTGAAAAATAATGAAAATGATATAATTTGCCTATGTCCTGAAATTGAGAATTAGAAAACTTTGTGCTTTACCTAATATGCTGTACCGTCACATAAGAACACGGGAAGAAATCAGTCTGTTTTTGGCTCTTATGTTTAGGTATATTTCTCCAAAAATTCAGTCTGTAGGCTCATATTTTTCTATATTCTTGTTTGCAGGGTTTTTACTGTATTTGAATGCAAGGCTGTGGGGTAAGGAAATCTGGATACTATAACCGAAACAATGAACGAATTATCAATCAAATCTGTCATTAAAATCAAAAACAACTAACGCAGACGAATGTGGTTCCTTTGAATATCAAAAGATTTAATAACCAGCAGCTCTACCATACTTTCGTGGGTCTGATTTGGCATGCACTCTTCCATCTTTGTCTTTATAGATTGCTTGAATCACAGCAAATAACGAGCTTCTTTTGATGACATGTCCCTTTTTCCTCAGTCCATCGACAATATCTGCTGCAAGTGGATACCGTTTTTCATTTCTTATATATTCAGGAAACAATGCGTGCTGCGGTCTGGCATCCTCCACAGCGGCTCCTAGCTCCATACCAAACCAAAGCTTCTTCATTATTACCTACAAAGCAAAGACTATCTTAAGTACGTGGTATAAGGAGGCTCGACACTTAAGGGGCCCAAAATTTAGTAGCACGCGTTGCTACAGATTAATTATGACTATGAAAGCTGCCACACAATTTATTAAACTTGTCGTTGAATACAATTATGAAAGTACAGCTCAAAATATTTGACAATGCGAAATTGGAATACTTTTTATTAACACTCAAAAATATAACATAATACAAGCAGAAAACTATCAAATAATACAGATAAAAGAAAGAAGAAGTCAAATAGCCGAAATTTTTGCAATAGTTCAAGGTTTACTTCTACGATCTTTACATGAAGCTTAAACTGGAGCAATCTTGACTGAGTAACAACACTAGTACAATCTATTAATTGCTTTAAGTCAACTTAGACAGCTATCGAGATTAATGAACAAGGGTTAGCTCGGTCTTCCGTTTGTGTGATCTTCCATCTTTTAGCTTATTTCAGATTAGTAATATAAATGATTACAATAAGTAGTTTTGACACCTTATATTATAATTAAGTCTCTTCATCAAGGTCAATTCTAAATCAAGTATTAGTTCTGAATCATAACCCTTTATAAATAAGCTTCAAATGAAAATCTAGATATAATAGTTAGATCTAACAGGTGTTAATAGTCTTTATTATGATTCCTTTATGAATAATATTATTTAAACTTAATCATAAAGGCGACGACAATAAGAGACGTACCTCATTTAGCATTTTAATAAAGTTTAACTCATGTAACGAGGGTAAAAGAGAAGTTTAGGAAGAATCCATAGCCTCAATAGCACCATTGAAAATATTGACAAACATCACTTTAATAAAAGAAAGAGAGATAGCCTTTATTAGCAAACTACATTATTCTCATTGTTGACTGTAAATAAAAGCAATGACTTGTTTAAGTAAAGATAATATTTACTAGATTGCTTCTTTCTACTTTGTCGTATCTATAGATATATATTGTAGTAAATTATTCAATATATTATTTGATAGCAATGTGTTTCTTTATACTCCTAATTCTTACAAAATAGATGGATAAAAATACGAAGTACAAAGAGCGATAGCGCAGGGAGTATTCTCTACCATGAGTCTCTTTTCAAGACTGCATATAGCATCTAGCTCAAACAATTACTCAAAGCATTGACAAACAGCGGCGCCCCAAGAATGGCTCTCGAAAGTTACCACTGGTGTCGTCTTCAGGTGCCATAAAGCTCGACAGAGCATTGGCCAAGTCAGTGTTGAATCAGACGATTTTGAAGTCCCATGTCTTTTTAATATCTAATTCTATGGCTCTCATGGAAATATGTTTTGAAATAAGTGACTTGCATGGCTCTTTCCGCCAAAAAGGTTTTCTATCCCTGCTATATCACATCCACCCTGCGGCCTCCACAAATAAGGAGCCATTCACCCTTTAGCAAGTTATTTAGTTTCAAGCAAATAGTAAAGTTTAAAAACAACTGGAGGCAAAAATGCTAAACAACAATAAATAAATATATATATATATATATATATATATATATATATATAGAATACATATATATATATATATATATATATATACATATATATATATATATATATATATATATTTGTATATATAATCTATATATAACAATCCAAAAGAACAGTAAAGTCGGAGTGCTCAATGCGATAGGCAGAGCAATATACTTCAGAATAAAACCTTAAAAACCAAAATAAAAGTGTTGTTTGAATCCATTTAAAATCACGTAAATCACAGAGGTATGTGATTTTGATTGGATTCAAACAACACTTTTATTTTGGTTTTGAAGGTTTTCTGAAATTCATGAAATAAAATGGAGACGGGAAATTACGTCATTACCCATGCAGTAGACAAAGTGATCCTTGTGCCTCCGGAGCCACCAACAACCATGACAACATTTCCGTTTTCATCAACTATTATCGACGGGCAGGTGGATGAAAGGGGTCGTTTTCCCGGCCCAGGGGCGTTTGCTTTTGGCCATGGAAAACCATCATAAGAATCGTTCCTAAAGAAATCCGCCAATTCATTGTTGAAGATGATTCCAGAAGTTCTAGAGCGGAATTTGGCGCCAAACCTAAACGAGATTTATATTCGAAAATTATTGTACACAAGAAGACTGCGAATATGCTGATAAACCTGTAGCAATGTTGATCAATGGTTTTATCATAGGTATAATTTGACCAAAGTAGCATATTTCAGATAATATAAAACTTGTCACTGGAATATTACTTCCTTGAAACAATTCTACAATAAATAAAAAACTTGGTAAGCTAGTGTTCATACACATCCTGCCTAATATTTTGTCATGACATTTCCAGACATTTTTCTTGAAAATAAAGGGTTCCCTGACTACATATCAGAAACACATAACATTTTTCCCAACCAACCGGTGCTATAAATGGCACAACTGATTCTTCTTCTAAAAATATGACGTCAAAACTGTAATAGTAACTTGTAAGCGAATAGAAGCTTGCGTACTTGTTTTGGAATGGGTATGCAATGTGTAGAGTTCTCTATTCGGCATCGAAGAATTTATTGACAAACATTTTTCATTCAATGGATGACAAACATTTTCTTCAAGCCTTAATGAGATTTCCTGAATTCTCCGATTTTTCCTTACTGTCCTTAATAACAGTGTTGAATATTGCGCTAGATAGGCCACACAATTATAGTAAACACACTGTAATGCTTCACGCGACCAACCTACTAAAGCGGCGAAACCACGGCAGAAGTTAACAAAAAGAAAATATCTATTTGTACTGCTTCCATAAACTCCAATAATGCGAAATAGCAATAGGCGTAACTACTTTTGCGTTCTTCTTCGATACGTTCAGCGAAAATAAACAAGCGAATTAAATAGCGTTCTTGCGATTTACTCCTTCCTACTTTTCTATGCGGATTAGCGAATTACTTGACCACTTACAACTATCTCTATGCGACTTATTACTGGCAACTCTCCCACACACTCTCGACTCCTCTCTTTTAAACTCTCGAACACAGGGATACAAACTAGGCCGGGCGGGGGTACGAAATTCAACAAATATTATTTTTCTGGTTTTCCCTGACCCTATAATCCTATAAACGCGGTCATACCCTCTTTGTAAAAAAGCCATCTGCAAATAGGCCTTTTAAAGATGAGGATCATTTCCCCCGTCTCCTGGGTTCAGGGTCGTAAAATTTGGAGGCAGTATATATCTCATTAGTATACGAGGCTGGTGTTGAAGATACGGGGGAGACTTTAGAGGCAGCCGTAACATAGTGCTGATATCTAAGCATTTTTTACAATTTCTGCCTACAATGCTTCTTGGCAAGTTTGCTTGATTCGATCCAAGCATGAGCAAAGGGTACGTGCTCTTTTGCAATGACATGTGACACCATTCATAATGCGTTGAGAAAATGTTCCACTACTATTGATTCAAATCTTTACAAAATGGCAGTCATTCAAAGAAAATTATATATATGCAAAAGGTACGGAAGGAAATGCAACACATACCCATAGTTAATGGTGCAGGTTGAAGATGCTGCGTCACCGTTTTCCGCTAATACCGACAGATGAGCTGTCCCATAACCTTCATTTTTCGCAAAATAATCTCCATAATATGATAGATTGTGTGTTCTACTATCATCAATTTTTAGCCGATCCAAATTCGCTTGTGCCTTGCTGATGACCTTGTTGTAATGCTTGAGAGAAAAAGGTGATTGGTCAATAAACAGATAAGGCAAACAATACTTCTATAGCTGAACGGTGATTGGTTAATAAACAGACAAGGTAAACAATACTTATATAGCTGAACGGTAATTGGTTAACAAACAAACAAGGTAAAGAATACTTCTATAGCTGAACGGTGATTGGTTAATAAACAGACAAGGTAAACAATACTTATATAGCTGAACGGCGATTGGTTAATAAACAAACAAGGTAAAGAATACTTCTATAGCTAAATGGTGATTGGTTAATAAACAAACAAGGTAAAGAATACTTCTATAGCTAAATGGTGATTGGTTAATAAACAGACAAGGTAAACAATACTTATATAGCTGAACGGCGATTGGTTAATAAACAAACAAGGTAAAGAATACTTCTATAGCTGAACGGTGATTGGTTAATAAACAGACAAGGTAAACAATACTTATATAGCTGAACGGCGATTGGTTAATAAACAAACAAGGTAAAGAATACTTCTATAGCTAAATGGTGATTGGTTAATAAACAGACAAGGCAAACAATACTTCTATAGCTGAACGGTGATTGGTTAATAAACAAACAAGGTAAAGAATACTTCTATAGCTAAATGGTGATTGGTTAATAAACAGACAAGGCAAACAATACTTCTATAGCTGAACGGTGACTGGTTAATAAACAGAAAAGGTAAGCAATACTTCTATGGCTGAACGATGATTGGTTAATAAACAGACAAGGTAAACAATACTTCTATAGCTGAACTTATAAGAGTGCGAGGGGGGAAGGTTATGAATGAAAATGCGATCTCCAGCATTTTGCAAGAACAGGTAATGCAGGTATTTAAATATCAGGGTGTGGGTGGGTGTGACATCCCCAATCCTTTACCGAATTGAAGTATTCGAGGGCAATAAGGAAATTCATATCTTTAAGAATACGCTATGTCAATCGGAAAATTTTTGCAAAAGTTGAAGGAACTATAACTGCTCAATAATATTCGTAAATTTTGAGCCTTGACCCCCCAAACATCTATCAATTTAAGTCCCAGCATATGCTGCAAGTAGTCCCTTGAGGCAAGGTTTCACTAAAAATAATGTCCTCGGGTTTTCCAGCATGTTTCTTCTATAAACTATTTTTGCAAGAATCTAGTCAATAAGAACATTACGTCTCCAATTCAGTCTCAAGCTCCCTCAATAACAGGGTTGCCACTGCTATTTCAAGACGAAATTCCCTGATTTTTCCTGATATTTTTCCTTTAATATTACTCATTTCCCCCCTGAATCTAGTCAATAAGAACATTACGTCTCCAATTAAGTCTCAAGCTCCCTCAATAACAGGGTTGCCACTGCTATTTCAAGACAAAATTCCCTGATTTTCCCTGATATTTTTCCTTTAATATTACTCATTTCCCCCCTGAATCTAGTCAATAAGAACATTACGTCTCCAATTAAGTCTCAAGCTCCCCCAATTCCTTGATTTGGTGGCAACCCTGAATAACAATGCAACCTCAAGCATCATCAAAACTTAGATATTTATATTAAATTATATTAAGTTGTATACTGTAGATACCATATTTACTACTATGCTTTGCACTTGTTGTGTTTTTGCTACAATGATCTGGCTGTTTGCGTCGAAGAATTTGAGAACAATTCCAGGCTCAAAAACATCTAAGAGTATTTATCAAGTCTTTAACTATAAAAGTGTGTCTATTCTGCAATGAAACTTAAATGTGGCATTATAATCCTTGCTTTTCGGGGAAAATGTAGGAAAGACTATCACCAGATAAAAATTAATTTTACCATCATGAATTCTGTTTTGTTCGTTTGGAAATCCGGATCTCCAAGATATGGTCTGTAAGCGTAGCTGAACTTGAATGATTCAACAATCCGGTGATACGTAAGGACGGCTTTTTCCGTTGTTGATAGGTCTGATGGCTTGAAGTTATAGCCTGCACAAAAAGAGATACACGTTTTTTATAAGAAACTGGTTTATAAGAAACTGGTTTATAAGAAACCAGTACTAGGCCGTTCAAAAAATTAAGAAACTCTAGTACCTTGGTTCAAGAGAAATTGTACAATATAAATTTCTCTAAAAAAGAGTACATCGACTTGCTTCCACTAGTTAATTTGTATGATTTTAGTTTAGACAAGACTGTAACTTGTTGTTTTGATCTGCTTGGACATTTTTCGTGACGTTCAGTAGTTACATCCACCCATAAGTGTTCGACTTTCAAACTTTCAGCCGAGCTTCGGTCTCGAAAATAAGAAACTAATTAAGAAACTTTAGTACAATAATGCCAAAAGTGTACGTCAAATTAAGAAACTTTTAGTACAAGGTGCCTATCTAAGTTTCTTATAAAAAAACTTGTACATGTACTGAAAAATATCTGTCTGATGTGAGCATTTTCTGCAGTTGAATAACAGATAATGAAATGAAGAAAGAGTGAAATGGGTTGGTACTTTCGCAGGATTCTTATTTTTAATACTTGTATAAGCCAAAGGTAAAGGTAGTCCCGTATACTTTCAACATAGCGGTTGGCTATTCAGACCCCGTCAATTATCAAGCCACGTGGACTTCCTACTAGAGCTGTGCATAGCACTGCTAAACATGCCTATCTACTACCCAGTTCATAGTGCAAGCTTGTCGACAAATCCGAGAGCGCTGATACGTTACTCTAAAATGCATCAGGGTGGATTCAAACGAGGAAGCCCTGACTGATGGTCCGATGTACAGAGGACTATACTATCGTTGCACTAATTCATGCAACATATCAAATGCATTCATGGGCTTAGGAACCTGGAGGGTATCGGGAGCACGTGCTCCTCCCCACATTAACAAATTTTTATATAAAGTACCCTTTTCAGGTTACATGGTTGCCATCTTCAGTGATGTGCCGATACACTTTCAGTTGGGGAGGGTGCGTTTTGACCAATTGACCAACTATTGTTACAATAAAAGGTCACAGAAAATACTGTGGCCAACTTCCTTGCAGCATGGCTGACTTTTGACCAACTTTCTTGCGACTTTGAAAATATTGGGGGGCACAACACCCCCACGCCCCCATCTGCACATCCCTGGCCCTCTTTGCATGTGACTGTATCCCTTAATGTTTGTGCCCCCCAGTTGGTGAAGACTTTCCACGTCCCCCCTAAATACATTGAAAGTAGCCACACGTTCTAAAATACAGATGGTACTCGAGAAGATCCTTAGGCACGAGGATTAACCAAAACTGAGTAACAACGACAAACGATTGGTGGTGAACAAATGGCCAGGTGGGAGGTACCAGGGACTTCCAATGGCATATTTTGACGTTACGATTTCAATCAATCACTATTTTCTTCATTATCGTTCATTATACACATCAAAATATTGTTTTCTTTGCATTAAAAGCGTTGTGAGAAGATTGAAAAATAACTTTGCACTCTTCGTTTATGCCTAGTGAAAGCAAAATTAAAGCTACCAAATGGCATCGCGTAAGATGGAATACTCGTGTGTACCAAGCTCGAAGCGTCGCTTTCTTGCAAAAAGTAAGTAACAAAATCGATGTCATACCTTCGTTCATGTTGAGTATATGTGTAAGCACAGGGCCTCCATTTGGAGCTGGCAATGTATAATGGGTAAGTTTACCAAGCTTATTGGAGAGAGGCATCCTATTAATTACTTTGTAATTCTTCATGTCATCAACAGAGATTAGCCCCCCAGCATTTTGGACATCCAGGACGAATTGCCTCCCTAGGTCCCCTGTGTACAAGTCATCAGGCCACATGCTTATTCGTTCAAGAGTATTTGCAAGCTTTTCCCTCTTCAAAATTGAACCTTCATCGCGTAGATACCGGCCGTTTGGTGTCATGAAGAGCTCCCTGCAAAGAAAATAGCATCTATTTAAACCCTAAAATTCATCCCTAACAGTAGGGACTAGTCACTAAATATCGGTCATGGGGGCGAAGGCTTTTTGATAGGGGTTCCTAGCAAAAATGCAATTTTCAGGAGAGGTTTGAAACAAATTACAAAAATGTGAAAGGGGTATGAAGCAAAAACTAGTTATGTTTCACTTTCCCGTTTCTGCTATTGTTGCTTTTAGTTGCAAGCACGGCTCTATGCTTCATAGCCAAACACTTGTTTTCAAACGCAGTAACAAAAATATCTACATAAATACTTTGTATTCAATTCAATTAAAACCAAAGTAAAGGCCTGCATCTCCTAATCCACAAACAAACAGGTCAATACTAGAGACCTCTGGGTGTATGAGATCATCTATACATGACCAAAATATAGAACTCAAAGATATAAAACTTTCATACGAACACAAAACTTTCATGCTTATCTTTTAAGAACGAAATGTTTACGAATGTTTTGTCCTACTGGATAGGATAGGCAGTACCTGTAGTAATAGTTCAATTCAATTCAGTTCTTATCATTATAACTCCACTACATAAAACCCATACAAAAAAATGAATATATTGAAAATGAGAAGAAATATAGCAATGATATAGATACAACTACAAAATAAACAAATCGCATGCACGGAATTACTTAAAGGAGGAGCTCTCTCAATAGATAAACTAATCGAGGAGAGAGCCCCCTAAAGTAATATAGTTACTAAACCCCCCGTACGTAACACACTAAAGGGGGACTGTCCTAAGTAGCATGGATTTAAGAATGATACTCTCTAAGAATATAACAGTACCCTAAGTTTACCCAATGCATAAAATATTCTTACTTAAGACCGGGATCAGCTTCTATATATTTCCTGTTGCTAACCATCTTTTCATGCAAAGCTTTGCCAATGGGGAAGCCTTTCCTGCATAGATCTATTGTCGGAAGAAATAGCTTCCTCCATGGTAGCTGTCCATACTTGTTGAAAGCAGCTCTCATGCCACGTAGCTCTCCAGGTACACCAACAGCCTTCCCCCCTAAAAGGAATTAATTCTGGCCTTGATTCTAAATCCTTTTCAATGTTTTTTCAAAGCACCAGAAAAGGATACCAATCGTTATGTGAACAAAAACAACAGTCTACAGTAAAATGCAAAAGGGATGCAGAAACATAAGCGTAGGAGGCGGGGGACAGGGGGCTGTAGCCCCCCAAGTTGGGCAGAAATCTGTTTCACTAGGGCAAATTTTCTGAAAGAACAATAGGAAATTCGGGCAGAAAGTTTACAGCCCCCTAAACTTGACGTCCTCCTATGCCTATGTGCAGAAATATAGCACTTCATCAAAATATAGACCCGTAGACTGTGGAGGTATGGGGTATCGCCCCACAAAATTCACAGAGGTTATATATAGGATATTTCTCCCATGCCCTACTAACATTTTATGTTCAGTTTCATCATAAAGCAGTGCAAAAATTCTTCTTCCAAGCCACAAAACATAAATTGGAAACATCCCCTGAAAAAATGCCCCAATTCCTGCAAAAATTAAGTTTTCATTGGCAATGACCAACAATAAAGGCAAAATTTTATATACCACCCAAAGAACAACGCTAGTTACGTTCCTGCATCTGGCCCCAGCAAGTGTGTTGTATAGGAAATATATCCCAGAAGCCAAAAAAGGTTGATAACCTCTTTTCTACACTGTCAACTGCATCCATTGATTCTACAGTCATGCCCTCCTCCCTCAAATTCACTCCTGTTGTTTACAGTTATAATACACAACTGCTGTCATAAAATACTAACATCATAGAATTTGTATTAAGATCTTCCAGCAACATCGTACAATATTACGATACTGTGGAAGACTAGTAATACAGTAATACGGAAGCCAGGCATACAGTAGAATATTCCACTACAAAAGCATTACCAAGATAACAGGGGAAAATTTTATAATAAAACAATTAGCAGAATTTTTGTATAAAGGTATTAGCCAATCAAATTTCTCTGCTTTTGGCAGTCTTTATTCCACCATTTTGAAATTAAATTTCTGTAGAATATTCATATCTCACAGCTTTGGCCCCGGAAAAAATTTGCATTCATTTACAACGAATTTGCGTTCATATACGAGTTTTCGCTCACCTTCAATGAATTTACATTCATTTACAAAGAATTTACGTTCACTATGACTTGTTTACCACAATGACATTTTCCCAAAGCAATACAAAAGACCAAAGTAATCAAATTTTCTTCGAACTGTATCACCCAAATCGGTTAGAGAGAGCCATTCAAATATTACAGTAAATATATGTGGCAAGACATATTACAGCCTATTTCATATATGGATAGAATATGAAATATGATACTCAGATATACTATGATCTAATTGTGGATCCTGTTCACAAACTCAACAAGGAAGGCTTGCTTTATTAAATTCCCATACAAAATAGATAAAAGCGTCTGTGCAACTATTTCTTAATACCATGGCATTTTACCCACTTCATAAAAGGCTGGAACACTGGAAAAATGTTTGAGTGAAGGGACTGAGACGAGTGGAAAGATCGAAAGAAAGAGCAGTATCAATTCAAAAATTTCTAGAATAACGGCCTATAAGTCTTATGAAAATTTCCCTTTTGAATATAGAGGTATATTGTGTCTAGATAGAACACGTCAGCTGAAATCATTGATATGTTTGTGAGAAAACGTTGAGTATCTACCACAACCTGGCCCTCTGGACCTGCACTTGGTACTTCTCGAAGCGAAGAGAACTTTTAGCACGGAGAAAGACTATTAGAATTGGATGCCTCAGTTTTGACATCATACGCCAGCAGAAAAGTGTGGGAGGCGTAGCTGTAGTCCTACCCCTTCCAGCTACGGTGAGTCTGAAACACAAGTAATTGGTGGAGAATGCCAAGTGATTACAAACAACAGGCATAGCAGACCATCAGTGTGTACTATGACATTCCACAAACAGGGCTACATGATATGTATGACATGAACAAAGTGTATCATACCAACTTTTGCATCAGTACTTCTTCCATTGTACATATCCATTGTCATATTGCTGGGGCCTGTTTCTCTGTAATCGAATGCATCTGCATGCTTTAATTTTCGATTATATACAATCATAAAACCGCCTCCTCCAATACCTGTAGCGAACATGTTCAGTGCACCAACACAAATTTGAGATGCAATAAGGGCATCTACTGCTGAGCCCTGCTGCTTAAGAATGTCTCTTCCAATTTTAGAGCACGTTTCATGCTCTGTCGCCACTGCAGCTTTCTGGAATATCTGAGCAGCTACACCTGGTGTGGGCTTTGCAGTGGGGGTCGATGTTGTGGTGGGGATGGGCTTTGGGGTGGCTGTCGCCGGTGGCTTTTTTACCTGCAAGTCAAGAATCCTGATAACAGCTCTTGCAAATCACTTTCAAGTAACACAGCTGCAAAATACAAGGGTGCAAATTGAAATTGTCGACAGTAAACATACTCCAACATTGACCGATCACAAAAATCACATGTCCAAGCTCACTTTTAAAAGTAGCCCAGGTTTCCAAGGCTTTCTCTTATATGGGTACAAAAGTCCTCGACACGGGGGCTATAAATTATAGATGTTTGTAGACATATAAACAAACGAAAGTCATTGAGCTCTCTGACAGACTCGAATGTTTAACTGAATTATCGCAAATTCTTTCCTTAGCGCCCGGGCGGCTTATTGATTTTAAGCACTCTAGAGGGGAGCTTATTTGAGAGGGAGCTGATAAGAGACGGGGGATAAAGAAATGTATGACAATTTTAAATAGTAAGCTAAATATTTGCTGCTAGAAAATAGAGAAAAATCTTCAAATTTAGGTTTAGACATCAATACAATGTCTGCCAAACGTCCTGGAACACTTCCATGTGATTTATGCTGTAGACAAACTACAAAATCGCCTCCCCCATGCAACAATGTTGTTTGAAGGTGATAGGGATAGCACTGGAGGGAGAAATGGTGTCTTTCCAAATAGCAAAGGGCTTCGGCTATCGATTCAACATTGTATGAAGGAGGAAGGGGGCTCACAATTGTCATTTCTGCGGCGAAAATAGAACGGGGGTGGAAAATTCCTAACACTGTATGGGTGTTCCAAGGACTTCTGGCCGAAATTGTACGTAGCAAGCCTTTTCGTTTTAGTAGGTAATGGGAAAGGCCTCTGGGCCTATAACAAAGTCTTGTTCACATGAAGCTCGAAGCAGAAGAACCAAAATTGAAAAATTGTGCAGTAACCGTTGATACATGGGCGAGTTAGTATAGTGGTTAGAGCGCACGACTCCTGTACGGAAGGTCTACGGTTCGAGCCAGACTCAATGCCCTGACTGAACGCTCGCTCACTGTTCACCCAGCAGCAAATGGGCACCTGGTGGCAACACTGGGGAGATAAAGGCGGCGAGGAAAGGAACTGGCCACCCTACCTCAAATGCCAATGGCTCAGGATAAGTGTCCTCTCCAACAGGCACTCCCCTAAGTACGAAAGTATAAGGGACTACCTTTACTTTTAACCGTTGATACAGAAAGTGCCTATCTGCAGCCAGTCAATGAATGAAATTGTATCTTGATAGGTCGAAAATTATTGTGTACGGAGCGTGAGCCTGTTTAGCTTACTTACTTCTATCGGGGAGGGGGCTTTAGTGAGAGGGCGTCTAAAAGAGAATTAATAGTTTCCGCGATGAAATCATTTATTTCCTATGATTCCGCTGGTTTCTAATGATTCCACTGATTTCCTTTGGCATAACTAGAATCGCAACTAAATCAGGTTTACTTACATTTGCAGATGAGCCTTTCTCTTCCGATGATTTTGTACCATAATAAACGGACACTCCAACTATAATTGCAACGCACACGACCGTTATCACAAACACCGCAAACAGCTTTTTTTCCTTCTTTTCCATATTTCTTGGTCTGCAAAATGAAAACGTTTTGCTACTTTAGCTAAAATGTTCAATGACAATTTCGAGCCTCTCTGCCTGATAAACTCAAAATAGTTTGACCAATACTGTGTTTTTTATTTTACTAGAAAGTTGTGTTGATCCAGTATTGACACTTCCTAGCTTTTTCATGACTTCTGTCAAATACTGAGGTCTGGGAACTAATGGTTCTAGTAGCCTGGAGACTATCTTATTGTTCTGACATTTATATAGCATTGTACATATCAAAACCAGTTCTGTTCGGTTCACGATTTATGACTTCTATACACGTTCAAGCTTTACGCGTAACCTATGTTTACGTTATCAATCGTCATATTTTTTTAATAGTTATATATGACATCAAGTTTTGTATATATTTATCTATGTATCTTCTTTCTGGACTTGAAAACTTCAGTCTGTGATGTGCCTAGACATGGCCCGTTAGCGGGTTTGGGGCTTTTCGACCATTTGACAAACTACTGCCACGAACAACAGCATGACCAATAGAACGCTAAATCTCTTGCAGCAAGATCAACTTTTGAATTATTTTCCTATAATTTCGCATATATTGGGGGTGTGAAATCTTCCCACGTCCCAAATAAACACATATCTCTGTTGAACGTTTTCTTAAGATTTCATGGCAAGAACTCTATGAGCTCTCTTTCTCTAGTCCTTCACATTAAAAACAGTAGTAACACTTGCATTTACTGTCAGCAATAGACGGCCCTTGATCAGCAACATATGATACACGCTTATTGCCATACTGTAAGGAACCTACATGCACAAGGCTGGAAATTTTAAGGAGCTTACTCTTAATTCCCGAATAAGCTACCCCCACTTATTTTTCGAAAAATGTCCCAACCCCCCCCGCTCTTATTAGGGCCGCCCTTTCTTATTAAATTTTCAGTTTTCTAGGAGAAACCTGCAAAAAGTTGGTAATTTTTTGAGTTATGCAAACAATGAATGAGATATATGTCGCTAGATTCCAAAAAGTATCTGCTTTCAGTGTAATAATTGTGGCTTTTTGTGTTTGTGTTACATATCAATATATAAGAATGAAATGAAAATGAAATGAACTGCTGGTTGCTGCACAGTTAGCCCAAGCTTCTGACCCCCTCCCGCTTATTCAGACCCCTCCGCTTATTTCATCTTGAGGAATTTTCCAACCTCCCCGCTTATTCGGGAGCTAAGAGTACAACAGTAAAGGTAAAATCCACAAGGAACTGTTGAAAGTGAAAATTTTCTATAACCACAAGCAATCAAGAATCAGAAAGCCTATTTCACCCAATTGCAGCCAAAGTTCACATAGATTGCTTGTGAGTGTCAAGTGTTTCAAGGAGTAGTTTCTGGCTATGTCATCTCATTGCCCCTCTCTCTGTTAAACGCTAAGGTTAATTTTAGTCAAAATACCCAAAGTTAATTATGGAGCTTTAGTCCATGCCGCATCATATGCTTCAATGTGGTATCAAGCAACGAAGGGCTCTACAAGAAATTTGGATTGTTTGAAGGGCGTGGTCAACAAAGAAGCTCAAGTAGGGTGTGACTGACCTTTATTTGAGTATAGTATGGTTTTGGAAACTTTCTTTAAAATAAGCCCTGGCACCAACAGACTTCTTGATATGAAAAAATAAAGTTTCATCAAGGCTGAAATTTCATCGACAGAAGTTTCTTATATTCGAATCATAATACAGCTTGAGATTAACCTTTGCATTATCGATACAATGTTATTATTCCGCACTACTTTTGTTTTGTTTTGTGATGAAAAAAGACATCAACAAAGATTTGAATATATTCCATTGAATTTCAGGTGCAGTTACACCATTGATATTTAAGAATGACTTTAATAATCTAAAGCTCAATGGAAAACATTGCAAGAATTTTGGGGCTACCAA
Source organism: Cassiopea xamachana (assembly GCA_900291935.2). Lineage (NCBI taxonomy): Eukaryota > Metazoa > Cnidaria > Scyphozoa > Rhizostomeae > Cassiopeidae > Cassiopea > Cassiopea xamachana. The sequence continues at coordinate 4,184,071 of OLMO02000262.1, read as the reverse complement.
AAATTAGGCATTCTCACAAAAGCGTTTACGCAGACTATATTTGTCAAGAAAAATTACAAATGCATTTCACTGGCTTTTTAAAGTGGGCCTGCCTAGGAAGTTTCCTTTCAGATTCAAAAACAACATTCCAGTTAAAGCAAACTGTGTACTCAAGAGTAACAAGGAAGGAGGAAGATCAATCACAAATAAGGCTTGCGCATTAATCTCACATTCTTTGAGGTTTCTAGCAACAATAAAAATCTTCTGTGTGCGGCAACTAGAAAATCCTACCATCGCATATCGCAACAATAAAAACCTGCTGTGCGCGCTAGGATTTAGTGATTGCCAAGCGGCCCAGCCAGTTCCATTAGCTTAGCTGAAGTTAGGCACGGCTGTGTACGATCAAAAACTGGATGGGCGACCAAAACAGCTCACTCCACCGTCCTTCGGAAAGGACGTTCAACTAGGGGTCCCATACCTGGATGTGGCATGCATGATACTTCAGGTGCATTGTGAGTACCCTCTACTTACCTAGCTACAGGTTGTTCTTAGGCAAGACATAGTACTTGTTTTAGCCTCCCTCCTTAGGGTTACGAAGTTAAAGCATGGTAATGCGGGTGGTGGATGGACAAGGAAGCAAACCATGGAAGTTTAGTTAAGCCTAGAGAACACAGCAGATTTTTATTGTTGCGACATGCGATATTTATCTTTAGTCTAAAGAATCTGCTGTGTGCGGTAACTTAAAACTAACGATTTTTATCGCAAGCTACTGAGTTGTGAGATCAAGCATGTTTCATATTTGGCTTTGATCGCAAGAGACCAAAAACAAAAACCTGCTGGGTGCGGTGTTTCGCGACAAACGTCGTGGAACACGTGACTTACTAAGCAAATAGAAAAGCAGAGAACTGGCCTGAAACATCACTCCCACGCAGCGCTTAGACTATTTCACAGAGGAGCGCTACAGACATCGTTTCTAGCAACAATAAAAATCTCCTGTGTGCGGCAACTGGAAAATCCTACCATCGCATATCGCAACAACAAAAACCTGCTGTGTGCACTAGGATTCCTCTCCACGGCGTTAGGCAGATGATCCTCTATTAGGATTATGGACAATGGCTAAGACCAATCATCCCAAGCGGGATACTGCTGCTGAAGAAAGGAACGAGAAACTACTTCAGAATTTAGTCCTAGTAAAATCATGGCTATAGACAAAGTACAAATTAAGACGCATATACACGAGAGCCTTAAAATGTCCTTAAACGGTGCCGTGCTGCACTCGAAAAATGAGCAACACATGTCCAAGCTTCTGATCAGATGATAGACGACATACTGATGACAAACTTTAATGAGAGAACAATGCTGCCTTAAAATAAGGGAGCTCGAGAGCTGCTCTTAATTTGCCGGGTTTTTTCATCCTTACGTTTGAAAGAAATAAGGTAGACCTCGTAAAATGGACCATATACACGGGTAACCAAAGTGCTAATTGCATTAAGTCTTAGAAAAAATGTCCTAATTTTACTGGTGTTGTTGTTGCTGTTTACTTTACTTTGAGTAGGCTGTTATACCTAGCTTATTCAGCTAATTTAGGCCTAATGTGCATGCCGCATACAGGCATGGGACCCTAGTTTAATGTCCCTTCCGAAGGATGGCGGAGTGAGCTGATTTGGTCTTTCATCTGGAGAGCCCATCCAGTTTCTGACCGTACACAGCCATGCTTAACTTCAGTTAAGCTAATGGAACTGGCTGGGCCGCTTGGCCACTCACCCAGCTAAAGGAAGGTGTACCTAAAAGAATGAACTCTCGCTCAGTAGGGAAGATTATGAGCCATAAGTGGTACCGGACCGTTATCCTGCTACAATGCACAATAAAACCAATACCAGATTTGGATGTTGGAATGCAAGCACTATGTATCAATGTGGTAAACTTGAGAACATAAAGCTGGAGATGGAACTTTTAAAATTAGATATTTTTGCAGTGTGCGAAGTGAAATGGAAAGGGAAAAGGAGATTTTGCAGTGACAAATAAAGAGTAATCTATTCAGATGGAGAGTTGCATGAGAGAGGAGTAGTAACAATCTCAAATAAGGAAACTATGTATATTGGTACTGGGAGTTATCAGGTAGGGTTATTCTAGTCAAACGCAATGAAAGTCAACATTTCAATCATAATGGCTTATGCACCAACGAGAGAAAGCACAGAAGAGAAATTGGAAGAATTTGATGAATGTCTTGAAAATCCAAAGGCCCAGTGCACAGCTCAAGAGTTATTGATCAGAATGGGTGATCTAAATGCCAAAGTTGGCAAGGAAAAGGAAGGACAAGGTTATAATGTAAGCGGAAAGCATGGTCTGGAGAAGAGAAACAAAAAAGGAGAAAGTTTTATCCAATGGTGTGAAGAAAATAACCAAACAAGCACAAACAGATAGTATGAGCAACACCCCAAGATGTTGTGAAGGAAATGACAACACGCGAGTACACGCGTACTCTCGCGGGTTACGGCTTCCTTCTCACGTATAGTCAGGCATTGCCGTAGGTTAGTTTGGTGCGGTTAAAATGTTGTACTAGCAAGTTGGGTACAATTGTGTTAGCAAACAGTGCTAACTGGAGTTGCAGATAAGGCAACATTAAAAGCAAACAGGGAAATTATTCCACAAGAGAGTCGAAGAGTTTAAAGGTATACACAGAGGTATACAACGTCTTACTGTTTTGGAGCAATATTGAGAGAAATTGCCAAACAGTGTTGCATACTTTGAATCGTTCACTCGGCCCAAACATCATAACACAGGAGACTATGGGCACGGATAATCCCTGATGGAAAAGTGAAAATCCAGATAGATTATATAACAATCAACCAACGATATGGAGATGCTATACAATATTTAAAGGTGTGGCCCATTGCAGACTGTGGAAGCGATCGCAGACCAGTCATATGCTAAATGAGCATAAAGTTAAAGAAGTTGATACAGCCCAGAAATTATGTTAATTTACAGTTTTCACTACTGCACGAAGATTTGAAAATGAAGGAGGAATATGCTGTAGAGGTCAAAAACCGACAATAAATTGTAACGAATGAAGGAAATGCTGTTTGGGAGTGCCTAAAAGAGTCAATGGTAACTTCAGTAATTGATCTGATATCAAAGAAAAGGAAGATAATAAAGCAAAAGTGGATGGCAGAAGAAATGCTAGAGCTAATGAAAAATTAGCAAAGGATTAAAGTCAGGAAGTCAATAGAGTACAGAATGATAGGAAACGAAAGTAAACATCAATGTAGAATTGCTTAGGAAATGCGAAGAAATAGAGAAACCCGCATGAAATATACAAGAAGATAGATGAGATTTGTGGAAAGCCAAAGTACTGCTCAGCAAGTGGTTGTATAAAAGGAAAAGATAACAGTATCATAATGGATAAAGGTATTTGAAAGATGGTCTGAATATATTGAAGAATTGTTTGATGACAACCGAGGAGGTATACCTGAGATACATAAAACCATAGATGGGCCACTACTTCTTCCATTTGAAGTACGAGCTGCAGCAAAGAAAATGAGAAGCAACAAAGCACCTGGACCCGATAGGATAACAACTGAAATGGTAAAAGTATTAGATGATTTTGGTATCGAAAAAATCACAAAATTAGCGAATGAAATGCATGATAATGGAAAAATTCCTGAAAATTTATCCAGATCTATTTCTATAGTGATTCCAAAAAAATCCTGGTGAAATTGAATTTGGACTTCACAGGACAATCAGTTTCATGAGTCGTATAAACTAATACTTTGGGTGATCATGACAAGAATTAGGAAAGTAATAAGGCCAGATATTTCGCAAGTACAATGTGGTTTTGTGTCAGATGCAGGCACAAGAAATGCAATTTTCTTGATCAGACTTCTAAGTGAAAAAGCAATAGAAAAGCAGAAGTCTTTGATCGAGTAAAACATAGAAAGATTATAGAATTGCTTCAAAGATTTGACGCAGATGGGAAAGATATTCAGCTGATTTGAAACCTATATTAGGGAAAATTAGCATGCATTAGAATTGGGAATCTTATGAGTGGATATACAGATATTACGTCAGAGATGCGCATTGTCCCCAGACCTTTTCAACTTGCACAACGAAACAATTTTAAGAGAAATTGAAGATCTAAACGGCTATATACTTAGTGGTCGTAATGTCACAAATCTACGGTATGTAGATGACACATTACTTATAGCAGATTCAGAAGAACAGATACAGGCACTATCAGATTGAACAATTGTGGAAAGTGGGAAATGCGCCTTACCCTAAATCAGAAGAAGACTGAATACATTGTAATAAGAAAACGAGATTGCAACGGGAGTAACTTAAGGATTGGAAACACTGTTTTGAAACAAGCGCAGAAATCTATTTACCTAGGAAGTTTAAGAACGCAGAATGGGAAATGTGATGGGGAAATCAAGAGAAGAATAGTAAGGGCAAAGAACAGTTTGTTAAACTACAGCATCTTTTGAAGAAGAGGAAAATAAGATTAGGATTAAGACAGCGAATACTAGATTGCTATATAATACCAGTTTTAACGTATAGATGTGAAGCATAGATATCAAGCTTAGAAATGACAAGGATATTATAGAGACAAGTGAAATGTGGATGTATAGAAGGATGATGCAGACTCCCATTTCCACGTCTCAACTATAGAAGGAATGCTTCGGCATATAATCTTTCGTATAGATGTTAAGCTTCAGCATATCTATTTGATGTCTGTATGAGCAAGGGCCCCTTCTCATTTTACTTTTAACTTCGGCTGGAACTCAAGAATAAAAGCACAGTTAAGTGTTATAAAGTGCATATATATTAGTTTTGGCTGTAAATGAAGTGAACCGGCGTCTTCTTTCTTGATTATTTGAAGTTACAAAAAGTTTTAAAATTGAAAAGTTCCTTATCTTTCTTTCACTAGTAGTATATTCTTTAAATATTTCGGCCGTCAACATGTAGGTTCCTTATAAAAAAAGCGTGTAGAACAGCACCAGTCGAAAAAGACGCACACTTTTTAAAGCAACGGAATTATCTATTGCCAGACACAGCTATAGCTAAGTTTAGACCGCTTGCCTTGCTTCAAGAATCTTGGATATTCGCCTTCATCAGGGTGGAGGTTTCGGAACCCCCATTTTAGGGTTATGTAAAACGCCTAAAGTTTTACAAGGGTAACGGATACTATAAATAATAAATACAACAAACAAGACACACAGAAATATAAAAATGTCAAATCAATAAAAATACAAACATTTTATCCAAGTTCAACAAGTCTATCACTGTTCGAGGGCGGCAAGCGGCAAGCGGCAAACGGCAAACGGCAAACGGCAAACGGGCAAAAACGGCTAAAGAAATCGTCGAATAGCGACAACGATTACGGCAACTTCTATTATCAGTATCAGCAAAGCTTCCACTCAACTTCAAGACGCTTTAACGGCAATCTTCAATAACAGCAACAGCGATCAAAACACGACAAAAATTCACGGCGACTACACTTCACGGCAACTTGAACAAGACTGACTTTACACCTAAGCACAAATGCAGATATTACATAAACAATACACTGACAATAGAAATTACTTTGCACACAGACGTAATAACAACAACGATGGTGATGCAACTACATGAATGTGATTGTGGATGAATACAAAGAACAGAAACCAACAGAAATGAATGGCGCTCTACACAGCATTACTCAAGCAACAAAAGACAAAACTAGTGCTCTAACAGTTAAAGGTGCCCTGCTAAGGTAAAATAAGTTTTGGCAATCCGGTCAAGGGTTGCGTGAAACTCCTGAAAATCAACTTAAAAGTTCAATTTGTGAGTGCGTTTTCGTGCTAGGAGCGCTCAAAAATGTGAAGTTTTACCACCTGGCGACCATTTTGGTGAGAGGACTGGACCGCCCGCGCCAATGTCTGCAGGGCGCTCTTACGTCAGAATTGAGCGTTGAAGTTCGATTACACTGGGGAGACCACTTGATGCTGAGTGCGAATTCAGTTAGCAATAAGAGAAATCCTGAAATTTATCGACTATATCAGCTTGAAACGATCAATTGCATTAGGAAATTGTACGCATTTGTGAAGGAGATCCAATTTTCCCTAATTTCTGGCACTTGCCCCAAATTGTATGGTTTGTGTTTTTAGGAGCGCCATAAGAGAAATATTCAAAATTATCAACTTGATTAAAGCGAAATAGTCTATTTCGGTGAGAAATATATTTTATCTGCCAACAAGACACTAATTTTCCAGTTCTCTCCGATATACCCGAATCGTATATTGTTGTATAACATGGCTCCTCCACATCACTGGAATTCGTCAGCGAACTGAAGAAGGAACATTGCACCATCATTGTGCAAAATGACCTAAGACATTGTTTATTGGGAAATTTATGGACTTAACGTTTTTATTGGATATTTTACTATATTGCACCATCTTTTGTATTGAGTAGTATAAATTAGTTTAGTTTTATCGTAAAGTTAGTTGTCGTCCAAGAAGTAGAAGTAACTCAAGTAGATGAAAGCGACCCTCAGGATAGCTGCTGTGTTAAAGAGAAAAGGTCGTAAGTTTTAAATAGCCTTTTTTAGAGATTTCTTATAGCCCTACGAGAGAACTCACACAATCCTCTATGTTATAATTTAGGGATAGGAATTAAGTAGAGACAAGACCCAAGTATCTCCCTAAATATAACAATATACTCTATAGTACTACATGGCCTAAGTGTCCTTATCTGCATGGCGTGTCTCTTTGGAAATACCATAAAAGAAATAGTAAAAATTATCGACTTTTCTCACAAAGAATGGCCGAATTTGTTGGAAGAATTCCTTTACTTCACACAAAGACACGCGTTTGCACTTTCCTCCGATATGCCCTGTATCGTATGTACACTTTATCACGGTATGGCATAAGTGCCACATATTTTGCATTATATCATGTGTCTCTCTGGGAACACCATAAGAGTAACACCGCAAATAGTCTAATTTTCTAGTTCAGAATGACAGATTGCAATGGAAAATTGTGCTTACATTTGGGGAGATAGAATTTTCCTTGTTTTTCTCGAATATGTTCTGTATCTTACTGGATATACTCCAAGCTGTTTGTTATCGGGTTTTATGGGAAGTTGGGAAAAACTGGTTTTTCTTTGTCTATTTTCTTTTCCTTTTGAGCTCTTCCTGCTGTTGGTACTGTAATTACACTCCGTGAAACTGGTTGTTTCAGACAGCAGTTTCAGCTAGGCCCTTTCTCCTCGGCAGTGTTAATGTTCATCTCTGACGTCAGAGGTAATGTCATCGCAGTGGAAGAAAATATTCCCGGGTTTCGCAAGTCAGGGAATTCAAACGTCAATAAAAACGTAACCATACGTTGTAATAAATTTATATATTCACATTCTTATTATCAAAATAAATATCTTTCAAATAAGCAAAACTTGTTTTGTCTTTGCTGGTCCCTTTAAGACGGGCATTTCGACAATAATTCACCTGACTTTTAACGAAAAAGCACATAATTCCCCTGACTTTTTACGTGAAAATTTATGTTTTTCCTTTGAATTTTTCTGCCTTCTCTCCCTGTTATGTGGGGGTAAAATTCAGCCATTTACAGCTGACAGCCGGTGCTAACAATATGTACCTTTAACTAGGGGTGTAAATCACACAACTGTTCAAAAACATCCTTGGATTGATCAAATTACCGTAAATCCTCGAATCACGCCCTGGAGGCATATTCATTTTTTGGATTTTTGCATGGGGCTTATTAGCACTGCCCTGGGGTGGCTCGAGCCCCCACGAAATCGGCGCCTATAATTAAAAACAGCTTGTTGCCCGCAAGTTTTGGATTGCTTACTGCGTCCCTGAGTAAATGCTATTGGCCAATGGTGGAGACAGGGGAGAGCTAGGGGTCATAACCCCCGTCAGAACATGCTAGCTCCCCGTCGGAAGGTGAAAGTCTGTTTTATCGGATATTTTTGGAATTTTAGCACCCTTGTTGGAAGCGTCAGCCCCCTTCGGAAAATTTCTGGCGCCACCCCTGTTATTGGCGCCACCCCTATTAACTACCTACAAAGCTAATCGTTATGTTTCTTCTTGCAAATACCGCCAATCTAAAAAGAGTTAAACTTCTCAACCCATGCAAGTAGGCCTGTCAAATAAACCCAGGGGCGTGGCTAGTGGTGAGGTGTTGGGGTGTCACTCCCCCCAAAACGTCGGTGATCTCGTCAGTAAATGTTGAGTCAATTGTAATAATTGCTGATTTTATGTTCAAAGTAAGGGAGGAATAAGCGCCGCGCATTGCTTCGCGCATATAGCTAACTGCCGTGCGCCATGCTATAAATGTTTATCTACGCTCTATAGTTCGCTTGGTTATCTTTACTTAAGAATATAGTTAGGGCAAGGAGCATCTGACAACACATTGCTGCCATTCCGTATTTTATGTAAGCTCTAGCACAGCATTCCACTCTATTATTTAAGGATTAAGGATTATTTACCCTTGTGTCATACACGACTAGACTAGGTAAACTGGAAAGAACTAGCGTTAACCTTTTGTTGTATTTATGCTGAGTAACGATTATGGGCAAAAATGCTGATGCATCCTAAATAAGTATTTCTACACTATGTAAGTGCACCCCTCGTAGAACACTAGTAGAGAAGAGGAAGATAATTTGGAACTCGAAATGTGAATCCCGAGGTAGAGTTAGGAGGTTCAATAGCAAGGACGCGAGTCACTCAGGCGAACTACCTGTACAGTTTGTGTGACTATTTAAAAGGGGTACCTGCTAGAACGTGGGAAAATAGCTATTAAAATGTGTGATCTCTACTACGATTCTAAAGGCTGTTCGTCCATGAAGGAATCCCGACCAAGTATAATGTTGGCCACCGACGAAGTGCATAAAGAATTACATGATGATGATTACGGTGAAGAACGAATGACATTTCACATGTCTTGTTTTTTAAATTTCATAGAATGATTTTCGTCGGTACATGGCTGCAAAGTTTTATCTATAACGTAGTCAAAAGGGTGTTGAAAATGCCCTTTCTAACATCAATGCACCCCAAAAGAAAGGGAGCTCTAGCTAAGAAAACGCTTCTGTCGGAAAATTGAAGCTTCTGTCGGCAGTGGCGGCCTGGCGAGGGACTGGGGGGCCGTAATCTCCCAGCGAAGCTTTGTAATGGGCGCAGGAGAAGCGAAATGGGCGCTGAAGGAGACAAGTACTAATGCGCAAATAAAGGACAATTCATTTGAACCTGGAAGTGAACAGCGTAAGCTCCATGTGTAAGCGGTAGGGCATTAAGGCAGATACCAGCTAGACAGGGAACTCCAGTTAAGTATCAAACCAGAAGTAGTCAGGCCGCCACTTTCTGTCGGTATTTTCACAAACCTAGCAGTTTCTATCAGTAAATCATAGCTCTACACCCCCTCCCCCCGCAAAAAAGAGGTCACGCTACTCCACTGAATAAACCAATTGCATCATGCGGAGGTGCAGAAAAACGGCCGCCATTTTGATAAAGCATGCCGCTGTGCATATACGCAAGCAGCTCACTTACATTCTGTTGACAAGAAGCTTTGCAAAACAAACAGTATGATAAGAGTACCTAAGTTAAGTGAACAGTTCTATAGACTTCAGAAGTCCCGTTTGAAACTCGTACCCTGTAAACTGAAGCTCAAGTTTCATCCAAGACATAACAAAATCCATGGAAAGGGGGTAGTTATGGTGTGAGCTTTGTGGAAGAAAGAGCACCTTCATCGTACACAATAATCAAGTAGTCAACTTACACTTCTCGTGATATGAGTTCGACACAACTGTCAGTATTCACCTGCAGCAATGAGAATAATCCTTCGCCTCTAGCCTCTAACTCAATGCCTTCCTCTCCTTCTTGCCCCAGATTCGCTACTGCTATGTAAGTGCGCTATCCTGTCCTAACTTCTTGTGTGTCTCGCGCTCTGTTCCAGCGACCTTTCTACACTCTTGTCTCTCGTCAATTGTCGTCGTTTTTTGACACCACTAACCGGTAGTTATAGGGGCTTTAACACTTTCAGGGGGGCGCCGTTGCGAACTTGCATACGTCAGGCAGGTGATACACGGTTTCTTTTATAAAACACCAGTTTATAAGGAACCTGGTACTAGACAGTCTAAAAGTTAAGAAACCTTAGAACTATAAAGTGGAACTTTATCATGGGCGGCGGAGCGGGGGGGCTTCAGCCCCCCAATATTTCGAAGAAGATTTTTTATAACGCTAGAATTTGAACTTTAAATATCAGAAGCGTGTTTGGCTCCGCCGCCCCTGTTTATGGCAATTCTTGCTGAAAATGGAGCCGTTGTTTCTGCAACTGGATCAATCAACGAAAAGTACGTTGCAAAATGTAGCAAGTTTTATAAAAGAAAAGTTCAATAATCTGCGTCCCCATTTTCCCACCACTCGATGCTATAATAATGATGACGCAGCCGCTATATTTAGAAGAAAGATCAAAAAATGGAATGGGGACAAATGGAAGTGGAAGATGTGTAAAATGAGATTATAGTGGGGCCTTGGAGAAGTGCATTGAAAAAATTTATGGCTTCTTTGCAATAACTATGTTTTACTTTTAAACATATGTTATAGCTCTATCAAGGCTCCAAAACAGAATATTACACTTTGTAGCCGATAGTTATTGTAATAAACATTGACAGTACTTGATTTCGCTCGCGTTTATAAATATTTATTTCTATATATCTATTTCTATACACTTATAAATGTAGAATTGTTAAAATATATACCTTTCTTGTTTTCTTTTTTGTACGTTTTTGGCTTTTGCTTTGTAAATAGAAGGCCCCTTGCAAACCAGCTTATCTGAATGGGCCGCTGTCTTTAAAAAATTGAAGTTAAACTTCATCATATATATCATATTAAAATCTACAAATACAAATCTCACTAAATAGGTAATCTGTATTTGGCTGGCTTACAATGATAAACTAAATTAAAAACAAACACATATGAAATAGATTATAAGAAAAGAAAAATACACATTAGACTATTTCAGTACAGAAGCAGTAGTAATATCAATTTATCAGCTAAACGTGTTCAGTAGCTGAGAAGCTCTGGGTTGCACCATGGTTTGTTCCTCATGCAAAATATATAATAGGTCGTGCGAATAGCAATAGTAGATAGCTTGGAAATAATGAAATTGAGATGTTGATTATCAAAACCTAGTTTAGTACACATGGCGAGGAAGGATTCTGACGACTGACCAAATATGCCAAGACAGCTTATGGAAAGGTTGATGAATTCTGTTGAGTGATATTCATTGCTGAGATCAGTTACGAGGGAACGATATTTGAGTTCTTTGCGACGAGCATTGTTTGATAGATTAGTCTCAAAGCCTACGGTTAATTCAATGATGTACAATTTATCAGCGGTGGAAAGAATTATGTCAGGCCGAAGGCTATCACCCGTAATAATACAAGGAGACAGCTAACCAGGAAGATCAACGTACAATTTTGATGAATTTACAGATTGGAGAGTTTGAGCTAGGAAACGTAAAGCGGAATTATGTCTCCAAGTAAAACGGCCCTGGTCAAGATATGTTTTGCAACCAGCTACAATGTGGAGTAGTGACTCAGACTGAAGACAAAAGGAGCAGTCAGAAGTGTTTGAGAGGCCCCATAGATAAAGGTTCTTTCTAGTGGCGAGTGTATTGTTAAGGTATTTGATTGTGAAATTAAAGATATTGGCAGGTAACTTACTTTGAGCCCGAGACCAGGGTTGCCACATGCCTTTGGTCAGCGGTAGCCAGATTTAAGATTTTAGTAGGCCAAATCTCCGCCCAAGTAGCCAAAAATTAAAACAATGACTTTCATTGTCTTGAAAACAATGGTCTATTGTTTAAAATCACAATGATGACAATGTGCTAATGTTAATGTAAATG
>OLMO02000262.1:4147716-4158527 GCA_900291935.2 Cassiopea xamachana | reverse complement strand
TATATATATATATATATTATATATATATATATATATATATATATATATATATATATATATATATATACATATATATATATATATAAACATTCCAAAAGAACTGTAAAGTTGGAGTGCTCAATGCGATAGGCAGAGCAATATACTTCAGAATAAAACCTTAAAAACCAAAACAAAAGTTTTGTTTGAATCTAATTAAAACCACATAAATCACAGAGTTATGTGATTTTAATTGGATTCAAACAACACTTTTACTTTGGTTTTCAAGGTTTTATTCTGAGGTATATATATATATATATTCTGAGGTATATATATATATATATATATATATATATATATATATATATATATATATATATATATATATATATATTTAGATACACACACACACAAACACACACACACACACACAGGAAATTCATGAAATAAAATGCAGACGGGAAATTACGTATTGTCATTACCCATGCAGTAGACAAAGTGATCCTTGTGCCTCCGGAGCCACCAACAACCATGACAACATTTCCATTTTCATCAACTATTATCGACGGGCAGGTGGATGAAAGGGGTCGTTTTCCCGGCCCAGGGGCGTTTGCTTTTGGCCATGGAAAACCATCATAAGAATCGTTCCTAAAGAAATCATCCAATTCATTGTTGAAGATAATTCCAGAAGTTCTAGAGCGGAATTTGGCGCCAAACCTAAAAGAGATTTTTATTCGAAAATCATTGTACACAACAAGACTGCAAATATGTTGATAAATCTGTAGCAATGTTGATCAATGGTTTTATCATAGGTATAATTTGAACAAAGTAACATATTTCAGATAATATGAAACTTTCCACAGAAATATTACTTCCTTCACAGAATTCTACAATAAATAGAAAACTTGGTAAGCTATTGTTCATACACATCCTGCCTAATATTTTTTCATGACATTTCCAGACATTTTTCTTGAAAATAAAGGGGTTGGGTTTCTAGACTACATATTAGAAACACATAAAATTTTTCCCAACCAAGCGGTGCTACAAATGGCACAACTGATTCTTCTTCTAAAAATTTGACGTCATACTGTGCTTTTTAGTAACTTGTAAGCGAATAGAAGCTTGCGTACTTGTTTTGGCATGGGTATGCAATGTGTAGAGTTCTCTATTCGGCATCAAAGAATTTATGTGCGATATGTGCGGGTTTGGAATATGCGATTTCCTGAATTCTCCGATTTTTCCTTACTGTCCTTAATAACAGTGTNTTGAATATTGCGCTAGATAGGCCACACGATTATAGTAAACAACACTATAACGCTTCACGCGACCAACCTACTAAAGCGGCGAAACCACGGCAGAAGTTAACAAAAAGAAAATATCTATTTCTACTGCTTCCATAAACTCCAATAATGCGAAATAAACAATATGCGTAAATAGTTTTGCTTTCTTCTTAGATACTTTTGGCGAAAATAAACAAGCGAATTAGATAGCGTTCTTGCGATGTACTCCTTCCTACCTTTCTATGCGAATTAGAGAATTACTTGACTTCTTACAACTATCTCTATGCGACTTATAATTGACAACTCTCCCCGCTCTCTCGATTCCTCTCTTTTAAACTCTGGAACACAGGGATACAAACTAGGCGGGACGGGGGTACGACATCCAACAAACAGTATTTTCCTGATTTTCCCTGACCCTATAATCCTATAAACGCGGTAATGCCATCTTTCTAAAAAAGTCATCTGCAAATAGGCCTTTTAAAGATGAGGATCATTTCACCCATCTCCAGGGTTTAAGGTCGTGAAATTTGGAGGCAGTATATATCTCACTACTATACGAGGCTGCTGTTGAAGATATGGGGGAGACTTTAGAGGCAGCCATAACATAATGCTGATATCTAAGCATTTTTTACAATTTCTGCCTACAATGCTTCTTGGCAAGTTTGCTTGATTCGATCCAAGCATGAGCAAAGGGTACATGCTCTTTTGCAATGACATGTGACACCATTCATAATGCTTTGAGAAAATGTTCCACTACTATTGATTCCAATCTTTACAAAATGGCAGTCGTTCGAAAGGAAATTAAATATTTGCAAAGGTACGGAAGGAAGCGCAGCACATACCCATAATTAATGGTGGAGGTTGAAGACGCTGCGTCACCATTTTCCGCTAATACCGACAGATGAACTGTCCCATAACCTTCTTTTTTCACAAAATAATCTCCATAATATGATAGATTGTGTGTTCTACTATCATCAATTTTTAGCCGATCCAAATTCGCCTGTGCCTTGCTGATGACCTTGTTGTAATGCTTGAGAGAAAAAGGTGATTGGTCAATAAACAGATAAGGCAAACAATACTTCTATAGCTGAACGGTGATTGGTTAATAAACAGACAAGGTAAACAATACTTATATAGCCGAACGATGATTGGATAATAAACAGACAAGGTAAAGAATATTTCTATAGCTGAACTTATAAGAGTGCGAGGGGGGGAGGTTAAGAATGAAAATGCGATCTCCAGCATTTTGCAAGAACAGGTAATGCAGGTATTTAAATATCAGGGTGTGGGTGGGTGTGAAATCCCCAATCCTTTACCAAATTGAAGTACTCGAGGGGAATAAGGAAATTCATGGCTTTAAGAAAAAGCTATGTCAATCGGAAAATTTTTTGCAAAAGTTGGAAGAACTATAACTGCTCAATAATATTCGTAAATTGTGAGCCTTGACCCCCAAACATCTATCAATTTAAGTCCCAGCATATGCTGTAAGTAGTCCCTTGAAGCAAGGTTTCATTAAAAAACTGTCCTCAGGTTTTCCAGCATGTTCCTGTCTCTAAATATAGTGGCCATAGAAATGACTGCAATCTGATCTTCTGAAAAGTGTTATAAACTTCTTCTGCAAGAATCTAGTCAACAAGAACATTACATCTCCAATTAAGTCTCAAGCTACCTAAATAACAGGGTTGCCACTGCTATTTCAAGACAAAATTTCCTGGTGACATGTTACTCATTTCCCCCCTGAATCTAGTCAATAAGAACATTATGTCTCCNCAATTAAGTCTCAAGCTCCCTCAATAACAGGGCTGCCACTGCTATTTCAAGACAAAATTTCCTGGTGAGATGTTACTCATTTCCCCTGATTCTTCCTGATATTTCTTTGAACAGATGTGGGGCCTGGAACAGCCATGACCCTATTTTTTGCAGTTCAAACTGTTGGTTCCATAAAATGCGATACTGCATTTCAAAGTGACTGCACAGAAAAAGTGCTAAAAAAGGGGGAAGCTTGGCAATTGTCACACTTAACTGGATGTGCGATGGATGAGGCTCAAAAACAAAGACTTCTAAGAGCATTTACTAAGTCTAACTATAAAAGTGTATTGTGAAGGAAATGACAACCAATTCATTCGGTTGCCCGCGTAATCCCGCGGTACGTTGTGACTTCCTTCTCTTGGCGTTTCTTTATATTTGCAGCACCGGCTCCTAGTTAGTTAGATTAGATTGGTTTTGAGCTAGTGGTTGATTTGAGTCAGAGTTCAGAGAAATTCAAGGAAACAAACTACAATCATTCGACAACAAGGTCGAAGAGTTTTGAAGTTCGCAATTAGGTGTACAAAGATTTACAGATATATGTTTTATTTATTAGCTTAATTAAATGTAGTTATCAATTTGTTCAGTTTATGTCAAGAAAACGTCGTATATCTTTTTTGTATTTACTTCGAATCGGCTCGACCTATTCATCACAGCAAAGTGTGTCTATTCTGCAATGAAGCTTAAAGGTAGCATTATAATCCTTGCTTTTTGGGGAAAATGTGGGAAAGACTATCACCAGATAAAGATTAATTTTACCATCATGAATTCTGTTTTATTCGTTTGGAAATCCGGATCTCCAAGATATGGTCTGTAAGCGTAGCTGAACTTGAACGATTCAACAATCCGGTGATACGTAAGGACGGCTTTTTCCGTTGTTGACAGATCTGATGGCTTGAAGTTATAGCCTGCACAAAAAGAGATACACTTTTTTTATAAGAAACTGGTTTATAAGAAACCAAAACTATATCAATTTCTCTAAAAAGAGTACATCGATATGCTTCCACTAGTTGATTTGTATGATTTTAGTTTGAAAAAGACTGTAACTCGTTATGTTAGTCCGTGCAAGTGATCAGGGAGCCATTTTGGTACTCGTGCCAGGTCCCTCGCTGATCACGTGCTCGTCCCATTCATTCAATATTTTTCTTCTTTTAGCTTTTCCTTTTTAACCTTATATGGACAATTTTTGGACCGAGATTTAGCTGTTGTTTGTCGTATGTAAAAGTTGTAAGTAACTTCTGTCACAGAGAGTTGAAAAGTGAATTTGCCGATATAAGACGCCATTTTCGGACGAAAGATTTAGAAGTAAAAGTTAGACGCTAAAAGCAAAAGCCGTGACGCTGTGACAAGTTACACATTGCCGTTTGTTGATTCTGCCTTTAAAGTTTCTTGTTTTTGCGGTTTGCAAAGTTGACGAAAAGAANAGTCGTGTATTCTCTGCGTCTGACGCTGCCGTTAAAAGTTTGACGTCGTGAGTTTATTAGTTTAATTGATTTACCTACGTTTTTGAGTATATTACTAAGCCTTCGAACTCACATCTGTGATACCCCTTGAAAGTGGTATTACACAGTGACGTTCAGTGGTTACATCCACCCATAAGTGTTCGACTTTCAAACTTTCAGCCGAGCTTCGGTTTCGAAAATAAGAAACTAATTAAGAAACTTAGTACAATAATGCCAAAATTGTACGTCAAATTAAGAAACTTTTAGTACCAGGTGCCTATCTAAGTTTCTTATAAAAAAACTTGTACATATACTGAAAAATATCTGTCTGATGTGAGCATTTTCTGCAGTTGAATAACAGATAATGAAATAAAGAAGGAGTGAAATGAGTTGGTACTTTCGCAGGATTCTTATTTTTAATACTTATATAAGCCAAAGATAAAGGTAGTCCCGTATACTTTCAACATAGCGGTTGGCTANATTCATACTCCCTCAATTATCAATCCAAGTGGACTTCCTACTGGAGCTGTGCATAGCACTGCTAAACATGCCTATCTGCTACCCAGTTCATAGTGCAAGCTTGTCGACAAATCCGAAAGCGCTGATACGTTACTCTAAAATGCATCAGGGTGGATTCAAACGAGGAAGCCCAGAATGATGGTCCGATTTACAGAGAACTATGCTAAACATGCCTATCTACTACCCAGTTGATAGTGTAAGCTTGTCGACAAAGCCGAGAGCGCTGATACGTGGCTCTAAAATGCATCAGGGTGGATTCAAACGAGGAAGCCCTGACTGAAGGTCCGATGTACAGAGGACTATACTATCGTTGCACTAATTCATGCAAGATATCAAATGCATTCATGGATTTAGGAACCTGGAGGGTATCGGGAGCACGTGCTCCTCCCCACATTAACAAATTTTTATATAAAGTACCCCTTTTCAGGTTACATGGTTGCCATCTTCAGTGATGTTCCGATACACCTTCAGCTGGGGAGGGTGCGTTTTGACCAATTGACCAACTATTGTTACAATAAAAGGTCACAGAAAATACTGTGGCCAACTTCCTTGCAGCATGGCTGACTTTTGACCAACTTCCTTGCGAATTTGGAAATATTGGGGGGCACAACACCCCACGTCCCCATCCGCGCATCCCTGGCCCTCTTTGCATGTGACTGTATCCCTTAATGTTTGTGCCCCCCAGTTGGTGAAGACTTTCCACGTCCCCCCTAAATACATTGAAAGTAGCCACACGTTCTAAAATACAGATGGTACTCAAGAAGATTCCTTAGGCACGAGGATTAACCACAACTGAGTACAACGACAAACGATTGGTTGCGAACAAATGGCCAGGTGGGAGGTACCAGGAACTTCCAATGGCATATTTTGACGTTACGATTTCCATCAATCACTATATTCTTCATTATCGTTCATTATACACGTTAATATATTGTCTTCTTGGTATTAAAAGCGTAGTGAGAAGATTGAGACATAACTTTGTACTCTTCATTTATGCCTAGTGAAAGCAAAATTAAAGCTACCAAATGGCATCGCGTAAGATGGAATACTCGTGTGTACCAAGCTCGAAGCGTCGCTTTCTTGCAAAAAGTAAGTAACAAAATCGATGTCATACCTTCGTTCATGTTGAGTATATGTGTAAGCACAGGGCCTCCATTTGGAGCTGGCAATGTATAATGGGTAAGTTTACCAAGCTTATTGGAGAGAGGCACCCTATTAATTACTTTGTAATTCTTCATGTCATCAACAGAGATTAGCCCCCCAGCATTTTGGACATCCAGGGCGAATTGCCTCCCTAGGTCCCCTGTGTACAAATCATCAGGCCACATGCTTATTCGTTCAAGTGTTTTTGCAAGCTTTTCCCTCTTCAAAATTGAACCTTCATCGCGTAGATACCGGCCGTTTGGTGTCATGAGCAGCTCCCTGCAAAGAAAACAGCATCTTTCTAAATTATAAAATTCACCCCTAAACATTAGGGACTAGTCCCAAAGTATCGGTCATGGAGGAGCGAAGGCTTTTTGATAGGGGTTCCTAGCAAAAATGCAATTTTCAGGAGAGGTTTGAAACAAATTACAAAAATGTGAAAGGGGTATGAAGCAAAAACTAGTTATGTTTCACTTGCTCGATTCTGTTATTGTTGTTTTTGTTGAAATATTAGTTGCAAGCACGGCTCTATGCTTCATAGCCAAACACTTGTTTTCAAATACAGTAACACAAATGTCTACATAAATACTTTGTATTCAATTCAATTCAAATCAAAGTAAAGGCGTGCATCTTCTAATCCACAAACAAACAGGTCAATACTAGAGACCTCTTGATGTATGAGAATATCTATACATGACCAAAATATAGAACTCAAAGATATAAAACTCTCATACGAACACAAAACTTTCATGCTTATCTTTTAAGAACGAAATGTTTACGAATGTTTTGTCCTACTGGATAGGATAGGCAGTACCTGTAGTAATAATTCAGTTCAATTCAGTTCTTATCATTATAATTCCACTACATACAACCCATATAAAAAATGAACATATTAAACATGAGAAGAAATATAGCAATGATACAAGTACAAGTACAAAATAGACATATTGCATGCACGGAATTACTTAAAGGAGGAGCTCTCTCAATAGATAAGCTAATCGAGGAGAGAGCCCCCCTAAAGTAATATAGTTACCAAACCCCCGTACGTAACACACTAAAAGGGGACTGTCCTAAGTAGCATGGATTTAAGAATGATACTCTCTAAGAATATAACAGTACCCTAAGTTTACCCAATGCATAAAATATTCTTACTTAAGACCGGGATCAGCTTCTATATATTTCTTGTTGCTAACCATCTTTTCATGCACAGCTTTACCAATGGGGAAGCCTTTCCTGCACAGATCTATTGTCGGAAGAAATAGCTTCCTCCATGGTAGCTGTCCGTACTTGTTGAAAGCAGCTCTCAAGCCACGTAGCTCTCCTGGAACACCAACAGCTTTCCCCCCTAAAATGAATTAATTGTGGCCTAAATGATTCTAAATCTTTTCAGTGTTTTTCTAAAGCACCAAAAAGGATACCAATCGCTATGTGAACAAAAACAACAGTCTACCGTAAAATGCAAAAGGGATGCAGAAACACAAGCGTAGGAGGTGGGGGCAGGGGGGTTGCAGCTTTTTGCAGCAACCAATTCCTGCAAAAATGAAATTTTCATTGGCAAAACCAACAATATGGGCAAAATTTTATACACCGCACAATGAAAAACGCTAGTTATGTTCTTGTATCTGGCCCCAGCAAGGGTGTTGTATAGGAAATATATCCCCGAAGCCAAAAAAGGTTGATAACCTCTTTTCTACACTGGCAACTGCACCCATTGATTCTACAGTCATGCCCTCCTCCCTCAAATTCACTCCAGTTGTTTACAGTTATCATACACAACTGCTGTCATAAAATACTAACATCATAGAATTTGTATTAAGATCTTCCAGCAACATCGTACAATATTACGATACTGTGGAAGACTAGTAATACAGTAATACGGAAGTCAGGCATACAGTAGAATATTCCACTACAAAAGCATTACCAAGATAACAGGGGAAAATTTTATAGTAAACCAATTAGCAGAATTTTTATATAAAGGTATTAGCCAATCAAATTTCTCTGTTTTTGGTAGTCTTCATTCCACAATTTTGAAATTGAATTGCTGTGGAACATTCACATCTCACAACTTTAGCCCCGGAAAAAATGTGCATTCCTTTGCAACGAATTTGCGTTCATATACGAGTTTACGCTCACTTTCAATGAATTTAAATTCATTTACAAAGAATTTACGTTCACTATGACTTGTATACCACAATGACATTTTCACAAGCCAGTACAAAAGAACAAAGAAATCAAATTTTTCTTCGAACTGTATCACCCAAATCGTTAGAGAGTGAGCCACTCAAATATTACAGTAAATATATATGGCAAGACATATTACAGCCCATTTGATATATAGATAGAATATGAAATATGATACTCGGATATACTATGATCTAATTGTGGATCCAGTTTACAAATTCAATAAAGAAGGCTTGCTTTATTACATAGAGCACCTGAGTGATGACGTCATAAAAACCTATTGTTGAATTTTCATATTTTGAACACATGGAGTGAAATAGCAGCGCAAAATAGGCATGTGTTGACAATTTTAAGTGAATGGTGTGAAAATGGGATGAAATATGGCCATTTCATGACAGAAGACTTGCCATGCCATGCAAACCACTGTATTTTCTACCTGGTTCATAAGTTTTAGAACCAAGCTCAAAATACAGTGGTTTGATAGGAAACATGTCCGTATTCAAATGCCTATATTTCGGTCATTATTTCTCAAGTCGAGCTGAAATTTTTCACTAACAGCTATGTCAAACAGCTTTTTCAGAATTTAAGGCCAAAATTTAAATATTCTAAAAATAGAATCTTTGTGACGTCACACTGCGTACTCTATTCCTATACAAAATAGATAAAAGCGTCTGTGCAACTATTTCTTAATACCACGGAATTTTACCACTTCATAAAAGGCTGGGAGGCTGGAGCAAATGTTTTAGTGAGGGGGCTGAGACGAGTTGAAAGAACAAAAGAAAGAGCAGTATCAATTCAAAAATTTCTAGAATAACGGCCTATAGGTCTTAAGAAAATGTCCCTTTTGATTGTAGAGGTGCATTGTTGCTAGTATTGCATAGGAGCTATGGAACTTTTACTGAGTAGTACACACCCATCTGTTGCAAATATCTTAGCAAAATATGAAAGTGTCTTCGCCGGCCTTGGCAAATTGAAAGCCAATCCGGTACATTTTCACCTGAAACCTAATGCCAAGCCAGGAATTCAACCACCACGCCATATACCATACCACCTCCAAGCACGTTTTGATAAGCTCATTTGTGACATGAAAGACGATGGTGTCATAGAACAACATTCCGGACCGGTAACTTGGCTTGCCAACCCAGTTCTCGTCCCAAAACCAGATGGGAACATTAGGATCACTGTAGATTTACGAGGCCTAAACCAAGTCCTCCAGAACCCTCACTTACCCATACCCAGAGTAGAAGATGTCCTACCCATGTGTAATGGTAAATCTGTTTTTAGTAAACTGGATCTGAAAACAGCCTTTCACCAACTTGAACTTGATTCTGAATCACGCCCACTAACTGTTTTTCGTGCCGGGGACCGCTTAATGCGGTACAAACGTCTCACCATGGGTACTTTACCAGCCTCCGATGAGCTCAATCAAAGACTTCGCCCCATCCTTGCTAATATCAAAGATGCAATGGTCATTCAAGATGATATTGTCATTGCAGCCACTGACCTTCCAAGTCATAATACCTCATTGGATCATGTCCTTGCTGCACTACAAAGCGCGGGATTAACAGTTAGCCCAACCAAATGTGTTCTGGCCTCATCAGAAATCCCATTCTGGGGATTCAAAGTCATGCCGACAGACCGCAAAATAAGGATGAAGTTAAATCTTCTTTGTATATGATTCGCTCCAATGGGCAGTTTATTCCAGATCTCGCAGCAGCTACAGCAAACCTTAGAGAACTCACAAAAAACAACACCACCTTTAAATGGCTAGCTGCACATGAAAAGGAGTTCCAAAACTTGAAGGAGGCCTTTAAAAAGGATGTTCTACTACGGCACTATGCAGTGGCGGATACAGACCAGGGCTACTAGGGCTTGAGCACTGGTCAGATTTTCAATCCTAAATAGCTGGCTGAAATAAAGCGGGAATTATCAAAAACTGTCACCAGTATTTACTCCTCATGGACAATGCTAATAAAGCCCTGTCGCTGCTTATTTCAGTCCTTCTCAGAATAACCACCTCTAAGATACCAGGTGTCTTTTGCGGACGCAGAAGGACGTTATATCCAATCAGTTATTACATTGGGATTATGCCCTATTCACTATTCAGCTTGTCTATCACATGCTGCATTCCTTCCGAGCCCTGGTCGGTCTGTGATATACAGAGGCTCAACTACCCTGGATCCAATCAGATCTCTCTATTTTGTAAACAATTTTGGGACGAGCCCTGGTCAGATGAAAATATTCTCTTTCATCCAATGAAACATCGCCCTGACCAGGGCTCAATTTCTCTTAGCCAATCACACTACTCCGTGACCAGGGCTCGACTATGTCAACATGAGCACTACACGTGATATTGTTGATGTTGAAGCAGTGCCCTCGTGGCGAGAAAGACGGTAGGTGTAGAGTGCTTTACGTGAGAATGGGCAATTACTTTGAGGTACTAGAAATGTCTGAATCGGTTAGA
>OLMO02000262.1:4086090-4117621 GCA_900291935.2 Cassiopea xamachana | reverse complement strand
CGCAGTAAGTGTAAACAAACAAGGGAAAACTTAGGCCGTTACAGCAAACTAACCGTAAACTAACCGTAAACTGGAGGTCGATCGGTATAAAAATTGCCAACAGCCATTGACCAACAATCGTGCTTATTGAGATATTTTTGAAGGCATGGCAAAATTGATCATTTGCTTCGTAGTATTCGCATAATTGCACATTAACTGTAATAATGGCTGAAGTAGTTGCTCTCCGTCTTGCGTTAGGTATAGCCTGGAAATTATTTGCCCCCAAAACAGCATCGAAGTTTGAGCATGGCGACATTGCTGAGGAGAAACTTCGTCAGTTGCTGTTAAATGAATTTCAAAAGATACATGAACATTTAAATGCCCTAAGAAGGAAGGAATTAGTTGCAGCAATTGCTTTTCTTGAAACTGGGTATGATCTTATCTCGAAAGATCCAGCGACAGCAAGAGATGAATTCAAAAAGGCCAGAGATGCGGCATTAATGGCGTTTGGAGTGGTACCAGATGTTTCAGATAAGATTATGGCCACGAAAATCCTTGTCCTTTCATCCATCCATGAATTTGGAGATAACCAAGAAACAGCTATAACGCTTTGCTTGAAATATGTGACAAGAATGAACACCCTGCCAGAAGTTGTCAAAGTCTGCAAAGTCGTTTTTGACAAGGAATCAACATTCAAAGGGAAGCTGCTAAGTTTAACTGGAAAGACTTCAAGATTTGATATTTTGAATTCAATCGCAGATATAAATTTCAGTTCATGGGAATTTGTTAGTCAAGCCAATAGTGCATGTGCAAGCGAATGGCCAAGGGTGGTTTGGGGTAACTCAAATATAGACCCTATTTATGACATATGCCTGTTCAGATCAAGTGAAATTATATGTGACATGGACAAAAAGGCCGGCTCTATTGTTTCTGCAGTCAGTTCTGATGTTTATTTGTTCCTAGCTATGGTTTCAAATAACCCCAGTGATATGGAGAATGCCATCACTGCTGTGGATATTAACAATGGTAGTATAAGACATTTAATTGGACACACTGGCCATGTCTTATCGCTTGCATCAAATGATAAATATCTCTTCTCAGGATCATTTGATAGGAAAATTATGGTTTGGGACAGTGTATCTTTAGAGTGCTTAAAAATCCTGGAGAACCATGAAGGGGCTGTAAGAAGTCTGTGTATATCAGAGCAGTATCTTTTCTCAGCATCTACAGATTCAAAAATAAACATATGGTCTTTAAGTGATTTCACACTTGTCAAATCATTAAATATTGGCACTCCATTGGCATATATCACCTGCTCCAAACGAAAGTACCTTTTCAGCCTGTCTGCATTGTCAAAAGTGCAAATTTGGGATGTTGCTAAGATTATTGGTAATGAATTGCTAAAGGACAGTGGTTTCATAGATGTAGGATCAACAGTCAATAAGATTCTGCTATCAGATCATTTGCTATTTGCGTGTGGAAGGGATTCAGTTGAGATTTACAAGCTTGGAAGCCTCAGGAAAGAAAATTCAATAAATGCCCCTGGATATAATGCTGTTATTTTACCTTCCAATAAGTTTTTGTTGTGCAGAGGACAAGATATAGATATGTGGAGCACAAGATATGCAAAGAATATTGTAAGCCATAAACTGTCAAATGAAAGTGATGCAATTCCAGATTATATGTGGACATGGAAAGGGAATATTTTTGTTGCATATTATGATCCAGATGGAGATAAAGTAGTGCTTAAGAAGTATTGAAATTAAAAGCCAATCACCTAATACTTTTTACCTTAGCATGTGATTTAAATCCATAGATAATATGGTTACTAAGGATTTTATAACTAGAGCAATATCCTATGTCTTATGTTCATTCTCCATGGGGTTGTTGTTTGTACAAAACTTGCTAACAGTGACATAGCATGATCTTTTTCAGACAGTGATGAAACATTACCTTGTTTACATGGAGGTGTAAAGTCACATTTACTATCAGAAGCCTTCACTAGTTAGTCAATTAAAGGATATATCCCATTTGACTGATGCTAGAAAATGCATTTCCAACACTCCTTTTTGATTACCTTAAATTCTTAAATTCCCCCCCTGAATAGACCTCTACCCGTGCATGTGACTGCACCTATTTGAAAGTCTGTTAGTTTCTTATACAGCTAGGAAAGAAAAAGTATCCATAAATTAATGAAAATTTGCCTGTCCTTTGAAAAAATCCTATTGCTTGTGACATAAGAGAATTCCCATAGTAATAGAAAAATTGCAACTGGAATGTAAGCAATTTCCAGGAAAATTTTTAGGCCCCCCTTCAAAATAAGCACCCATGCAAAAATCTAAAAAGGCCTCCAGGGGCTTATTCAGACATATAGCCACAGGTTGGCATAGGGTGGCAAATGATAACAGATTCCAGCTTTTTGCCACCCCTGGGAAAGTTTTTGCAATTTTTCATTGTTGCTTTATATTTGTAGATAAAGAGAGATATCCTGAAATTTTGGTTCTGCTAAACCTTGGTCTTTGTGACATACTAGAAATTTCAATCTTTTCCTGTACACCCATTGTATATTTAGTTTTGATAACATAAAGTATGAAGTTTAGTTTTACCACTATTTCCCCCAATTCCTTGGGGCATGGAGGCTGCCTCTGAGAGGACTTTGGCACGAGCATTGAGGACCGGATGCCCTTCCTGATGTCACCAATGGCCTGTGGTGGGCCTCAAACCCAGGACCATCTTGGTGTACATTGAGTTCATCACCGCTAGGCCATGGCTGCTCTAACATAAAGTATGAAATAAGCTCTCAAATTTTGTACCACATGATTCCTCAAGTATAATTTTGCCACCCCTGAAACACAGGCCTGGCTATGGGCTTGGGCTTATTCAAGAATTTATGGTATGTCAAGGCTAGACATGTCAGTCATGTGCTCTTGGGTGCCTTATAGATGTCCCCCTCTAGTTAGTTTTTCAAAAATTTTCCATTCAGAACTTTCTTGGTTCAAACCCCTACTATTAATTTCTGTAGTAAGATTTCATGCATGGCAGTTTTTAGAGGAAATTCTTTTACCTACAAGTAAATATATCATAAGAAAAGCATGCTGAATGCATTTGTTGTGTGGTTCAGCATTGTTTGATTCTGTACACTTAACTGTGTTACACTGATATAAATTTG
Source organism: Cassiopea xamachana (assembly GCA_900291935.2). Taxonomy (NCBI): domain Eukaryota; kingdom Metazoa; phylum Cnidaria; class Scyphozoa; order Rhizostomeae; family Cassiopeidae; genus Cassiopea; species Cassiopea xamachana. The sequence goes on along the minus strand of OLMO02000262.1, from coordinate 4,114,473 downwards.
TGACAAGAAACAACAGCATTAAACATCAAAATACTTTTTCAAAATTATTAATTAATTTAATGAACCATTTTTACTAATTACTTAAGTGAAGAAAAGAATTTAACAATATATTTTTTCAAAAATGATAACTAATTCAGTAAACAACTTTAATTTGGCTTCAGGATTACATCTAATGCAAAAATAGGACAAATTATGCTGTTCAAAAATAAAAATGAATCTAATAAAGTTTTCTAGTTTGTTTTCCCAATTACTGCTAAGGAGATGGATGTACTTGGTGTAGGGATATTAGTTTCTCCACATCAGGATCGAACTCAGGTAGAAGAAGACGTAGATCTCCACGCTCGATAATTCTAAGTCTGTTCCTTTGCTTTGAAAGAAGCAAGGCAACTGCACTGAAGCCCCGTTCTACCAAATTTGAAGTCGGAAAAGCAATAAAATAAATCTTGGCCTTGTTCCATAATACCGGATAGAAGTCAGATATCTTTTTTTGTAGCCAGAAATCTTGATATGATTTCTTGATATGATATGATTTCAATCAATACGTCACACTTTATGTTAAATATTCACTTCACAAACACCACACTGACTCATTTCCAGAGCAAATTTTCTTTCACATTAATGGCACAATTTGTTTCAAACCCTAAATTCACTTTGTGGTATTAAATGCTTGTGATCTAATGTAGATAATAAATAGAGGAATGAATTAAAGGCATCTCACAGACCAGAAGGTATCTCCAGTTATTCTATCTCATTGGTGGCACCTCAACTGCTACACTGCTGCCCCCCATTTTTGGGCTACCGCCCCCTGATATCAAAGCAAGCGCTGGCGCCCACATTGAGAAACGATGATCTAGGTCATTCGTCCACATCCCAATCTTCCTCTGCTGCTTCTTCGTATGCGTCATCATCAGGATCATCATCACAATCTTATTATCAATGATACAGTGGCGATTCTACGGGAGGGTCAGGGTGGGCCGTGACCCCTCCCAGACATTTCTTTGGCCCCTTCATTTGCCCCCTCCCACTTTTCAGATATGTGTTTCAAAACTGGGTTTTTCAGTAATCAAAGAGCCCCAATTCAAAGAGTTTCCTTCTTGGGTTCTAAATACAAAGGGTTACTTTAACAGCAAAAGTTTGAAGCGGATTTACAATGAAATTACTAGTTACAATTGATAACTTTCAAAAATGCGCCCTTTACCAAGCCCTTTTGTCAAAAATTGTTGATCTTGCCCCCCCCCCCCCACTAAAAGATTTCTAGCTACGCCCCTGTTGGAAAACCCCGATAAGTATCAAGTAGTAGCATGCTTGTAATGAATCGGGATTGTTACAACAAGTTCAGCTACACTCTTTTTTTATAAGAACACACTTTATAAGAACATTGAGGCTCGATTTGATGAGTTTGTCCATAAACACTAGCAGTCATTGCTTTATTTTTGTCGGGGTTTTCTTACTGGATACAAATTGGTGTCTCTCTGAGAGTTCTCTTGGCACTTTAACAACTAAATCCATGAACCAGCAGATAGTCAGCGTGGGGACGATGAAAAGTTTCTACAATTTCCGAAATTTACCCAGTAAAGCGTCATAGAAACTATACACAGTATGTAATTTCTCAAATATTTGCAAAAAATCACTCTTAACATATGAACAATTGTAAGAGCATTTGAGCCTGAAAATATCAAAAAGTTAAGAACATCGAGGCTCGGCAGAAGTTATCTGGTTCTTATAAAAAAGAGAGTGTATGTGTAGACTTTCCAGAAACGGCGCTAGTCAGTAAACATGAATTGTGATATGTCGTGACGTGCGTTTATCATCTTTCTGTTTATACTATATGTGAAAAATGATCTCAGCCGGGGGTAACTGACATGCATCACATGGGATCTTTTCATTCAATTTCAATAGAAGCGTATCACGTTATGATTAAAGAACTAATAGTTGATGTTTCAAACATATTTTGTTCAAGATTCATGTAATGATGATCTTAAAAAAAAAGCAAAAAAACAAATTATTTTGGAGTCGCTGTTTTTCACACTTCCTTTGACAAAATATTGTTGCTAACCTCCGTAAAGTTTGCAGTAGTACGTCAGTAGCCTCGATTTCGCGCGAAATTATCACAGCACAAAATAGCTTTCATAATGGCAGTCTGGCCTGAGATCATAAGAAAGAAATGTAGCTTGGAAAAGCTTCAGAAGTAAATCTAGGTTTTCCAACCGGTAAGAAATTAACCAGTAACTGCCATGGGACACATTTATCCAAAAATTAAATTGCCCTCAAATTTTTCTAGTGTGCACCTTGTCGATTTTTCCGCATTAGGTTCTGCGTCGGGCCAGAGGACTAGACGCGCCCATCTGGTTGGCGGAATAGAATTACCCAAATGGGTTCGGTAAAATTCCAAAGAATCGAAATCATATAAAATTAGAGGACTGTATAAATAAATGAATTAAACTAATGAAAATATATAAAATAAATGTTAATAACAAGTTCTTCCTTACGCTTCTTTACTTCACTTGTCGCTGTGAAATCCAATGATCAAAGTCAAGGCGTGAGTTATCTTCAGAGTCCAATTCTGTAAGAGGGCCTTCATTCAGAAAACCATCCAGTGCCGTTTCGACAGTTCAATCACGTTACTTCTTGATCCCTTCTTTTTGTTTGTTTCCCGAGCTCCTTCTTCATTCAATTCTCAATTTCCATCTTTCTCGAATGTCCAATGATCACAATATACTCGATCCAAAACCAATCAATCAATAAAAATTCAACTCAATAAACAATAAAATTCAAAAGTAAATAAACAAAACAGAGGTTGGGGGCTAGCGGCCACTTTTCCTACACACCTATTTTTGACCCCATAGCGACTGGAATAATAGGCTCTGTCAACTTTGGATCAGGCCTCTCCATAAAGATTCTAGCAGGAGCGCAACTAATTATGCACCGTGTGGCAAAAATTTTGCATCCAGGCTCGCGATTTGATTGCCAAGAAGCGTAATCTGGTTAATTTTCAAGAACGAGACGCACGATGAAACGCGTACCTCACCAAGTTGAGGCGCATGCGTGTGATGGCGTGTTACAGACGGAGAGGCCTGTTTTGGTTCCGATTTCTCCACTATATCAGCGCTTATAACTCCTCAAGAAATTTCACACCTAAAATGCTCCATCTCCACGAAAAGCTCATTAAATTACTTTAAACGACAAATCAATTGTGTTCTGTGTGATAGAACCGCCGAATACAGTTGTAAGAGGAACGAAGTTCTGGAAAAAGCGTTAGTTTTAATTGTCAAATTCACCACAATCGCAAAAAATTAAATGGCCAAAAGAGAGAAAACTCGACGTGATGGTTGTTATGAAGCATTGGTTCATATGATCGCCGTTTTCAGTGACAAAGGCTCTATTCAATAGTATTTGATGTTGTCTCATGGCCTAATGTTTGATACAGTTGACTAACCTATTCAAGCATTGAATGGAAACATTTCATATAATAGGGACTGTACTTATAAATGTCATGCTACCGCGTTCCTGACGTTGATGCTACTAAATTTATATGTTGGGAATTGGATTTTTGATTATCACGTATTATGTTGGAAATCCCTTTGGAGTAACAAGACGCAAATTTCCTAAAATACTATTATTTTATGAACAAGACACTTACCTTTGAGCAGTGATCTTTTCAGTTATGGCTTTGATGCTTTTTGAGGAAAAAATCCGTAATATCTTTCAGTATAGCTAAGCAATTTCATTCACTTTACAAAAACTACAGACTTAGACACACGTGGTTTTCAATTGATATTCGTACTTTCTCTGGGCTCGATGAATGCAGTGATGTGCCGAAACACCTTCAGTTGGGGGGGGGGGGAGGCGTTTTGACCCATTGACAAAATATTGCTCCTTTTACAAAAGGTCATGGAAAATACTCTTGCCAGCTCTCTTGAGCATGGCTGCCTTTTGACCAACTTTCTTGCAAATTTGAAAATATTTGGGGGGCGTCACGCCTCCCCAGTCGGCACATTCCTGGATGAATGCAGAATCCATATCCGGAATTCAAAATTGTAGTTGACACAGCAAAGCGATCATGTGGTCCGTCAAGCTTGCAAGCTACAGCAGCAACAATGATACTGTCACAACACCAACAAGATAAGGAAGTGTCCAACATAAAAATTACCGATTGACCTCCAGTTTACGGTTAGTTTACGGTAAGTTTGCTGTAACCGCCTAAGTTTTCCCTTGTTTATTTACACCTGCTGTGGGGAACAGAAGCTCAACAAAGCCAGAAAAACTATATTTCCTAAAACTAGAACACTTACTCTACAAGCCTATCTAATTTTCATGTCTATTAACTATGACTTTTAGTCAAAGCTAGTGCTTTCAAAAACTCTACCCTATGTGAGCAACTTTTTAGCCTCTGATCAAATAAAATGACTTGTCATTTTCTTTGAACATTGAGCAGGTGAAAATTGCACAGAATTAAGGTCTGGGGTACAGAACAGCGACTTTCCATTAGGCAAATCTCAATTTAAAATGATATAATTCAACTCTGATTTCAGTTGTTTAGAGAAAACCTATGAGTGAGTGTGGAGAAAACTCTTGACGGGAAATTGTTGGCGTTTTACTATGGAAAATCAACAGCTGAAAATAGCGCATCTCGACAGGTGCGCAAAAGTAGGGTTACAAGGGAATTCAAAATAACAACTTTCCATCAAGCAAATCTCCATGTACAGTTGAGATAATTTAATTCTGAATTCATTTGTTTAGAGAATTCCTGTATGAGTGTGGAGAAAACTCTTGACCGGAAATTAGTTGTCAATGTCTTTGAGAATTGAACAGGTGAAAATGGCACAGACTCAAGGACTGGGGTACAGAACAGCGACTTCTATCAGGCAAATCTCAAATTAAAGTTGATATGATTCAACTTTGATTTCATTTGTTTAGAGAACACCTATGAGTGAGTGTGGAGAAAACGCTTGACCGGAAATTAGTTGTCATTTTCTTTGAAAATTGAACAGGTGAAAATGGCACAGAATTAAGGACTGGAGCTGTTTGTACGAGAGAGGCAGGTAAACTGTGTGCCCATATTAATGATCTTCAGCGGCGGCCTTTGAAAGAACTGTTGAAAGTAACAACAGAACGGCTATCTGCAGTAATAGCATTGCGCCCTTCAAGGTTTCGCTATTTGCAAGAAAATGAAGAATTTTCTTTAATAAGAAATTCACTACATAGTATTGTGTGTAAGTTACTACGCATAGTACAAAAGATCTTCTACAGAACAGTACCAAATGAAGACGAGAAGCTTTTCTCCACATTGAATAAATTGGAATTTCGAATTTCCAGAACATGGGGTATGTGTAGGAGCCAATTCATTGAGCGAGTAATATTCCCAGAACTGTTAACCCAGTTCTTGAAATGAAAATATCGGGAAACCTATGAACAAGCGACAGGTAGATTATATGGAAAGTCAAGTAAATCAAAAACAGTTTATTGGGAGGAGATATGTCAAGACAGTAACGTGCATGAGTTATAGAATGGAAATTTATATGTCAGATGAGCTATGTAAAATAATTTGTATTGTATACCAATTGTAATTGTAAGAGCAAAGTTATACAGAAATGTGTCGAAAGCACTTGATGATCAACTAATGTTAGTAAAAGAAATACCACAGAAAATGCAGTGGCCATGTCTCTCGCAGCATGGCAAAATTTTGACTAACTTTCCTGCATTTTTTAAAATATTGGGCGCACCCCCCACGGCCCTCGATTGGCATATAAGTAGCTCTATACGCCAAAAAGCACCACTCTGATATAAGTGAAAAACAATTGGGGGCAAAAGTTTCTTATACAATACAATAATATATATATATATATATATATATATATATATATATATATATATATATATATATATATATATATATATATATATATATATATATATATATATATATATATATATATATATACATATATATATATATCTTAATATTTTTTTTTGGTGTACGATACAATTTCCTTCCTCAAGCGTCATTATTCCTAATCACCTCTCATGAACTCATGTGTTCACCTGTTCAATTTTCAAAGACATTGACAACTAACTTCCGGTCAAGAGTTTTCTCCACGCTCACTCATAAGTGTTCTCTAAACAAATGAATTCAGAATTAACTTATCTCAACTGTACATGGAGATTTGCTTGATGGAAAGTTGTTATTTTGAATTCCCTTGTAACTCTACTTTTGCGCACCTGTCGAAATGCGCTATTTTCAGATGTTGATTTTCCATATAAAAACGCCAACAATTTCCCGTCAAGAGTTTTCTCCACACTCACTCGTAGGTGTTCTCTAAACAAATCAAATCAGAGTTGAATTATATCAACTTTAATGTGAGAGTTGCCTGATGGAAAGTCGCTGTTCTGTACCCCAGTCCTTAATCCTGTGCCATTTTCACCTGTTCAATATTCAAAGACAATGACAAGTCATTTTATTTGATCAGAGACTAAAGAGTTGTTCACATAGGGTGGAGTTTTTGAAAGCAATAGTTTGAATAAAAATCATAGTTAATAGACATGAAAAGTAGATAGGCTTATAGAATACGTGTTCTAGTTTTAGGAAATATAGTTTTTCTTGCTTTATCGAGCTTCTGTTCCCCACAACAGATGCAAATAAACAAGGGAAAACTTAGGCGTTTACAGCAAACTAACCGTAAACTGGAGGTCAATCGGTATAAAAATTGCCAAACCCATTTCCGACATGTAGTAATGGCGGAAGTAGGTGCTCTGCGTTTTGCCTTAGACATCGCCTGGAAATTATTTGCCCCCAAAACAGCATCGAAGTTTGAGCATGGCGACATTGCTGAGGAGAAACTTCGTCAGTTACTGTTAAATGAATTTCAAAAGATACATGAACATTTGAATGCCCTAAGAAGGAAGGAATTAGTTGCAGCAATTGCGTTTCTTGAAACTGGATATGATCTTATCTCGAAAGATCCAGCGACAGCAAGAGATGAATTCAAAAAGGCTAGAGATGCGGCATTAATGGCGTTTGGAGTGGTACCAGATGTTTCAGATAAGATTATGGCCACGAAAATCCTTGTCCTTTCATCCATCCATGAATTTGGAGATAACCAAGAAACAGCTATAACGCTTTGCTTGAAATATGTGAAAGACATGAACAAACTACCAGAAGTTATCAAAGTATGCAAAATCGTTTTTGACAAGGAATCAAAATTCAAAAGGAAGCTGCTCGGTTTAACTGGAAAGACTTCAAGATTTGATATTTTGAAGTCAATCGCAGATATAAATTTCAGTTCATGGGAATTTGTTAGTCGTGCCAATAGTGCATGTGCAAGCGAGTGGCCACAGGTGGTTTGGCGTACCTCAAATATACACCCTATTTATGACATATGCTTGTTCAGATCAGGTGAAATTATATGTGACATGGACAAAAAGGCCGGCTCTATTGTATCTGCAGTCAGTTCTGATGTTTATTTGTTCCTAGCTATGGTTTCAAATAACCCCCGTTATATGGAGAATGCCATCACTGCTGTGGATATTAAAGATGGCAGTATAAGATATTTAATTGGACACACTCAACACGTCTTATCGCTTGCATCAAACGATAAATGCCTCTTCTCAGGATCATCTGATAGGAAAATTATGGTATGGGACAGTGAATCTTAAGAGTGCTTAAAAATCCTGGAGAACCATGAAGGGGCTGTAAGAAATCTGTGTATATCAGAGCAATATCTTTTCTCAGCATCTACAGATTCAAAAATAAACATATGGTCTTTAAGTGATTTCACACTTGTCAAATCATTAAACATTGGCACTCCATTGACATATATCACCTGCTCCAAACGAAAGTACCTTTTCAGCCTGTCTACATCCAAAGTGCAGATTTGGGATGTTGCTAAGATTATTGGTAATGAATTTCCAAAGGACAGTGGTTTCATAGAAGTAGGATTTTCAGTCAAAAAGATTTTGCTATCAGATCATTTGCTATTTGCGTGTGGATTTTTTTCAGTTGACATTTACAATCTTGAAAGCCTCAGTTTCAAAAATTCAATAAATGCCCTTGGATATAATGCTGTTATTTTACCTTCCAGTAACTTTTTGTTGTGCCGAGGACAAGATATAGATATGTGGAGCACAAGAAATGCCAAGAATATTGTTAGCCATAAACTGTCAAATGAAAGTGATGCAATTCCAATGTATATGTGGACATGGAAAGGGAATATTTTTGTTGCATATTATGATCCAGATGGAGATAAATTAGTGCTTAAGAAGTATTGAAATTAAAAGCCAATCATCTAATATTTGTTACCTTAGCATGTGATTTAAATCCATAGATAATAGGGATTGTATAATTAGATTTTATAAGGACTTTATAATTAGAGCAATATACCTATGTCTTATGTTCATTCTCAATGGGGTTGTTGTTTGTACAAAGCTTGCTAGCAGTGACATAGCATGATCTTGTTTGGACAGTCATGAAACATTACCTTGTTTGCATGGAGGTGTAAAGTCACATTCACTATCAGAAGCCTTCACAATTTAGGCAATGAAAGGGTGTATCCTATTTGACTGGTGATAGAATTGCATTTCCAACAATGCTTTGATTATCCTAAATCCTCATTCCCCCCCTGAATTTGCCTCTACCCAAGCAAATGACTGCACCTATTTGAGAGTCTGTTAGTGTCTTACAGAGCTAGGAAAGAAAAAGTACCCATCAATTAATGAAAATTTGCCTGTCCTTTGAAAAAATCCTATTACTTGTGACATAAGAGAATTTCCATAGTAACAGAAAAATTGCAACTGGAATGTAAGCAATTTCCAGGAAAATTTTTAAGCCCTCCTTCAAATAAGCCCCCATGCAAAAATCCAAAAGGCCTCCAGGGACTTATTCAGACATCTAGCCACAGGTTGGCATAGTGTGGGAAATGATAACAGAATTCCAGCTTTTTGCCACCCCTGGGAAATTTTTGGCATTTCTTCATGGTTGCTTTATATTTGTAGATAAAGAGAGATATCCTGAAATTTTGGTTCTGCTACACCTTGGTCTTTGTGACATGCTTGAAATTTCAATCTTTTCCTGTACACCCATTGTACATTTGGTTTTGATAACATAAAGTTTGAAATTCAATTTTACCTCCATTTCCCCCAATTCCTTGGGGCATGGAGGCTGCCTCTGAGAGTACTGTAGTTCTGGCACGAGCATTTAGGATTGGATGCCCTTCTGATGTCACAATTGGCCTGTGGTGGGCTTCAAACCAAGGACCATTTTGGTGTACGTTGAGTTCATCACTGCTAGGCCACAGCTGCTCTAACATAACGTATGAAATAAGCTCTCAAATTTTGTACCACATGATTCATCAAGTATAATTTTGCCACCCCTGAAACACAGTCCTGGCTATGGGCTTGGGCTTATTCAAGAATTTATGGTATGTCAAAGCTAGACATGTCAGTCATGTACTCTTGGGTGCCTCATAGATGTCCCCCTCTAGTTAGTTTTTCAAAAATTTTTCATTCAGGACTTTCTTGTTTCAAACCCCTACTTTTAATTTTTTTTTTAATAAGAACTCACGCATGGTAGTTTTTAGAGGAAATTCTTTTGCCTGCAAGTAAAATTATCATAAGAAAAGTATGCTGAATGCATTTGTTGTATGGTTCAGCATTGTTTGATTCTGTACACTTGACTGTGTTACTTTGATATAAATTTGTGACAAGAAACTGTTGCCTTTTCTATAGCATTTTTGCTTATTTTGCAACCCCCCCCCCATATATTCCAACCACCTGCTATTTGAGTTTTGGGGATTTTTCTACTACTCCCAACTGTTCCAACCCCCTTCTATTAGGCACCAAATGAAATGCTGAAATTCCCTGGATGTAAGTTTACAGAAGAGTTTACAAAACATGGGGGTGTGACATCCTCATACCCCTTCATTTGCAAGCTACATTACAGGTGTCAGGTTTCAAACTGCAGAGTGAGAAGTATTTATCAGCATAATCAAAGGAAGCCCTCTGTAGAATCTGCTGAGTGCACAATTAAAAATTTGCTAAGTAACTGAGTAGTTTGCAACCCTTTGGGTGTCACATCCCTACACCCTCTGTAGTGCTGCACCTGGTGGCAGAGAAGCCATGGCATACAGCTGAAACCAATCATGTAGTTGGAGCACTGATTTATTAATAAATCACCTGTCATTATTAAAAAATCAGTGAGCTGGACTTATTGGCCTACAGGACAAATTTTGTCTCTGCCCCAACCTCTGGAGGGTGTTAATTTTATTTGGTAACAAGGAAACTAATGAATTGCTCAAATATTTCTGTACAGGAAAAATCATGTAAGTTCTTCATTTTGATGGGGGCAGTACCCTTAGGGGCCCCTTACTTTTATGTGACTGTAATTTGTACAGTTATGCTGTTAATTTTTCTCTTGATCTGGACATCTGCAGGCCCGCAGCCATGGGGTGGCAAATGCCACCCATGGAAAACAGGACACCAGCTTTTTGCCACCCCTGAGAGTGTTTTCGCAATTTTTATTATTTCTTTATATTTGTAGATAAGAAGAAATCTCCTGAAATTCTGGTTCAGCTCAACCTTGGTCATTGTGACATACTAGAAAGTTCAATCTTTTCCGGTACACGCATTGTCCATTTGATCCTGATAACATAAGTATGAAGTTTACCGAATGGTACGCAAATGTTGCTGAATGTACAGAGTGGAGTGAAAATGTTGCAAATTTACCACATGGCATGACAATATTTCGGTATTTGTTTTCAGTAGCTGCGATGCTATCCGCATGCGCCCCATACTGTTTTAACGGCAAGTTGGATTAACCAATGAGCAGATAGCTTGTTAAGCACCGCCAATTTTCAAAAGCCATTTATCCGCCATTTTGAATTCGTATCACCAGGAACTAGTAAATGATTTTCTGTGGAAGCATTTTAATAAGGAATCATTAAGTAAAAGGTAAGCTGCTTTGAAAATATAAGCTACTATTTGCGGGTATTTTTAAAGCCTTGAAAACATGTGAAATTTTTTTATTCTCCTAGATGGGAAGCAAGGTGAAAGTGTTCGTCAGACTAAGGCCACTTCTGAGCAAGGAGACAGACAATGAAATGCCTGATCGCTGTTCAAAGAAGATCTCAGACAAGCAACTTCAGTTGTGGAATTATAGAAATCCAAATAATGAGGCTTTAGAATATGAGTAAGTTATTGTACGTAGTGTAATTAACGGGCCTACTTAGGTAGGCTCATTTATTATACTTGAATCCTACAGTGATGAGAACTATAAGTTTGTCTTTATATCTATGTATAGATATCAAGACATACATGGTTGATTTCATAACTTTGCAAATGAATATAGTTTAGCAAAAGTTATGTTCACTTGCAAAGTTATGAAATGAACCATGTTTGTCACAACAGAAGAACGCTTTTCTTTTGTGGTAAATGTTGATCAGTTGGTCAATATTCATAACAAAAGTTGAGTTTCCACTCTTCACTAGTGATGTTATGGAGATTTTTGTATCGACGCTGATTGGTCCATAATTAGGGTTTCGAACACTGCTTCATATGTATCTCATTCATTCTTTAGACAAATCAACAACCGCACCAACCTCCTTGGGGACTTTTTCTAGAAAAATTGAAAATATAAGTCCCGAGGGAGCCTAACAAGAGTGAAGGGTTGGTAATTTTTTGTCAAAAAAATAAATAGGGGATGCTCATTTGGGTTCTGCTGAGCCCCTTCTCCAATAAATTTGTCATTTCAAGCATAGGAATTTCATATAAGATCCAATTCATATAAGAGTTGCTTTCATAGGTAATACTTTTTACAATCAGCACAAAAATTACTCTTTGTTATAATTTGAAATGCTTATAGTTGCAATATGAATTGTTTTATCTCATCCTGGTAGGAGTGGTATCTGGAGATGCTGAATACCAAAACTGTGACTTTGTAGAGTAGATTAGAGATACTCATTATTGTAGAGCAATTTCTGTTATTTCTTTGATTTCTTTGCTCCCTAGGTTTGACAATGTGTTTGACAGTGATGCAAAGCAGAATGAGATTTACGGACATGTGAAATCCATCATTCCAAACATTCTAAATGGTCAGAATGCAACAATTTTTGGGTATGGTCCCACAGGAGCTGGTAATTATCCAGTTTTGCTTAAGCCATAATATCATAATTCATAGAGTAGCACAAAAGTTGGATTTTATCCTAAAATATTTTTTCCATTTAATTGAAATTGAAGAATATATTGATCTCATTGCTCTCTCAGGTAAAACTCACACCATTGTTGGTACACAAGATCAACCAGGTAAAACTTTTACAAACCTTACTAAATTCATTTGCCTATAATCCATGCTGCTTTTGATTGGTAAAAAGTATAACTCTATACAATATATTAGCTGAGAATGCATGCTTAGTTGTGTTATCTTTGAATTCAAGACATTGTTCCCAATCCTGTCCTCTGCATGAGATAGACATAAAGTCAATCATGTTAATATCCAGAGTCCAGAAAAAGCCTAATCCTTCCCCAGTGGCTGCAGTAATTTCTTTACATAATATCTTGCTTACCATCAGTCTCAACTCAATCAGAATTTTCCACAAGCAATTTCAAACATATGAAATTTCAACCAAAATTTCAACCATATGAAATTACTGGACCTTCCTCAAAAACTGGTATTAACATGGAAAAGTTCCCTCCAGCTTGCAGTCATGGAGTTGCACATTTTTCTGGACTCTGTTGATATCCATTTAAATTTTATTTGCTTTTGCTCTTGTCTTATACTATTGCAATTTGTCATCCTTAAGCAGCTTTGACCAAAAGTTTTGCCCAAGTATGGAATGGAAGCTCTTGTTACGTTGATATATACAAAACACCTATACAGGTCTTTTGTACTGTTTTGGCATGGTTTAATTATGGCAAAAGAGTTCCTGAAGCCTTCAGGAACTCTTTTGTCATAATTAAACCATGCCAAATCAGTACTATTTTTATTCTAGGTCTCATACCTCGATGCATTAACTATCTTTTTAAACTCATAAAAATTAAGAGCAATGACACAGAGACCATCTCAATTCAATTGTCTATGTTGGAAATATACCAAGAAAAGGTATTTTATTTGTGTGTGCATATTTTTTATTTCTGGCTAACTTTGATTGTGATTGATTTACATGTAGAAACAGGAACCTATAGTTTGTTAAAATGCTGTTTGACTAATAAACAGAATTGACTTTCAATTTCCGAACAACTTGAACTAATATTTAGTATATGGATGTTGATTTCTGATAGTGCAAAGAATCTATGGACTGTCAATTCCTATTTCATTGAATAGATAGTAGGAAAAAGCAAGACATTCATCAATCAAGCATTATATCCTCTGCTATCTATGTTAGATTAAATCCCCTGTTAGAGCAATTTGCTGGGATTTTGACTTGGGAGTTGATTAAAAGAGGCATAATGAAAGCTCTTGCACAAATGACAGGAAATCTCACTGTTCTTGCTTTGACTGCAACCTCAATATTGTAGGTATATGATCTGCTAGTGCCAAAAAGCAAAGATTTGCCATTAAGACAAGATGCTAGTGGGAATATTTTTATACCAGAGTTGGCTGAGGTAAGTAAAGTATTTGCAAAACTGTTAAAAGGTTCTCAGTCAATGTGTTTCTCAAATTAGGTTATAATTGTTGCTTCGGATTAGTCTAAAGACTGGAAAAATGTCCATTGTAAAAGAAGTCAGTGAAAACTGTTAAAAAATATTTATTTCAGGGAGAAACAAGGGAATTATTGTGAGCTAGCTTTACTCTTATTGACATGGATCTAACAAGCACATAGCCGAAGGAAATGTCCTGGAGGGGCAAAACCTGAATCTGCAATTAATTTTGAGGGGCAAAAGCCTTTTTTATTAAGTAAATTTTCAGATTAATACTTATTTTGGGGCCAAACACTCATTTTGGGAGAATTGCTCCTTGTGTCTCCTTGTAGGCACATGCCTGGGGTATAGTGATCTAATAGTGTGGTGTTTGTAACATTGCTTAATTAATAAACTACTTTTTTGGGAATCCAATTTGAGCTGTGCATTTTGTATCTAGTTTTATTGGACTAGTTATGATACCAACACAATTGTCTATTGTTTTACTGTTTTGTATTGTTGTATCTGGTCACATGACCTCCTCGTGCTAGCTATGTTTTTCACATATATTGCTGATAGGCCTGTTATGTTATGCTGTTGTGTTTTTTTTGAGCTTGACAAATTTACATTGCATTCATTCATTCAAGATTTCTAACAAGTTTTAGGGTGTTAAACATCTTAAATTTACCTTAAATTTCACTTTGTGAAATAAGGACCAGCCTGTGAATGCAATTTTAGATAGTCAGATAATACCTTTTGTTGTTCATGGGAATTTCTGGGTATTTTACCTTCATTTTTCATGGTAACTTTGCATTGAGTTAAGAGGACACAGTTTGTTTTGCAGCATTCCTAACTTACTTAAGAGGTACCAATAAAACTAAGATTATTTTCATTGGTACCTGAGGTTCTATGCAACATGGAACTTTACTAGCTAGGGGTGTAAATTTATCACCAAAGCTGAAATTACTTGAGAAATGCACAGAAAGTGGTGGAATAATAAGCAAATTACTTGCTCTTCCTATATGTATTTCCCTCATGGTAGAGACATTCTGGTAAGGAAACTCTTAAGACCCTTTCTTAACTGTAGATATAATTTGCTTGCAACTCTAACATTAGCCTTTGCTGTTCCTCCTTTCAGGTGGAAGTCAATAGTTTTAATGAATTTATGAAAGAATATCAGTCAGCAAGTAACAACAGGTACTCTAGAAACATACTATCAAGGCATGCTAAATGATGAATGGCTTGGAGAATGGAATATGCAATGATTATTCTGTAACAGCCCAAATAGCCAAATAAAGTAGAGGGGCTCAAGTAGCCAATGTTGGTACCAGCTGCTGTGAAGTAGCAAAGGCATCAAATGTTGATGGGCCAACAAAAGAATCGCCATCCACGGAATCCTCTTCGTTATTAGCCAATGATGTTGTGAGAATTCTTTCGAGAAGCGTGTTTTCGGGGGGTAAAAAATGTACTCTCTTTGCGGAAAAACTGATAACATGTATTGTAAAGTAGAAGTAGAGAGGAATGGGGCTCGGGGATTTAGCCCTCCCCCCCCCCCAGGAAAACTACAGCCTTTAGCTCTCGTTGAAACTTTGTTTTGAATATAAAAAAGCCCTTTCTACAAAGAAAACGGTAAATGAATTAGGTGATATACATGTTAGCACCTTCAATGGACATTTTGTTTGTGTTGTTTAACAAATTCACACTGTTTTATAAGAAAACCGCCATTTTGTCTGAGCCTCAATTTTCTTAACTTTACCCGAAATTGAGCCTGAGATTTTCTTAAATTTTTCTTAACTTTTTCTAAAATAAACTGGCTAAAATTGTTTACACCTTCTTTAGAAATATTGTATACTTGAATTCCATCTTTAACACTTTGAATGCAATAATGACGAAATATCGATTTTTGGCCAATAAAAGACACTAAATTGTGGAAATTGAGCCTCATGATTCTCTTAAGATTGTTTTATGATTTTGACCATTTGAGCTTCATTTTCTTATAAACTTTTTTCTTATAAAAAAAAACGTACCCAAAAGATTTATAAAGGGGTCCAGCACCTCTGTGGGAAGCACAAGGAGAGAAAGCTGAGCATTATAGCATTTTTATCTTATTAATTTATAGCATCCATCCATTTTATACTAAATTGCAATAATACTGGAAGAGAATCAAGTTTCCATTTCAGTAAAATAACAAATGCAAAATTAACAGCTATTCCTTAAGTGTTTAATTTCCTAGTGTTATAATTTGATTTGTCAACAGGTTTGATGAGAAGATTTTATTGGCCAGAAACCTTCAAACTAAGTTTTCACTTAAAATGCTTATTACTTTAAAATGAGCTTTGTGCAATAACTTTGTCATGATAGCTGTGGAAAGTTTTTGCGCTTAGTAATGAACAAGGTTTTTTATAAGGAACAATTTTATTAGAAAATGAGGTTCAAATAGCCAAAATCGTAAGAAAATCTTGAGAAAATCACAAGGTTTAATTTTTAAATGTAATTATTTTTGTTGGCCTAAAAATCAATATTTCGGCATTGTTACATTCAAAATGTTAACGATGGAATTCGAATTCGAGTATGCAAGATTAATTACGAAAAGGGTAACCCATTTTGGCTAGCTTTATTTCAATAAAAATTAAGAAAATTTTAAGCAATCGCAGGCTCAATTTCGGGAAAAGTTAAGAACATTGAGGCTCAGGCAAAATAATGGTTTCTGATAAAAAAACGTGTATGGAAGAAAAGCTTTAATTTCACGGCATCATCCTTTTTGTAGGACAATTGGTTCTACAAATCTCAATGCACATTCTTCAAGAAGTCATACAATTTTGCTGGTCAAGGTAAGATACGTTTGAAAGCATTTCCTTTCTCCTTGCTGGTCAATTTCACAGACATGGCTTTTGAATTTCAAGTTGTCTGTAGAAAAATCTCTTAACTATCACATTGTTAAACAATAAATTTATTGCTAATCATGCATTTAATTCTTTCTATAATTCTTTTATTCTTACGTTGAATCACTCTATCGCTTATTCATTCTAGTATTCATTCGTTTTATCATTAAATCTTATAACAAATTAATTCATTACTTCTTTGGTTAATTTATGCCTTATCCATTTTTATACATTGATAAACCGAATTACTTGTTTATTATTTATTTTTCATTTATTTACCTCATGTTTTCAGTTTACATAATAAACGATAATCGTCTAGAAATCATTTTTGCTACCATGTGAATAACCACGTGATTACGTTTAGGTTGTGAAGACCACAGTCGACTACCCAAGTAGAAAATTCCATGGCAAACTGTACTTGATTGACTTAGCTGGATCAGAAGATAACAGAAAAACTGGCAATACTGGGGTTAGGTGAGCTGGCCTTTCCAATACCTTTTTACACTAAATTAAAGCGATGTATCGAATAGCACGATGAAACTTAACGCGGACTGATTTAATGCGAATTGCAAGAGAAGAGCCACGACGAAAAACACCGTCGTGGCTCTGCTCTTGAAATTTATGCTTCAGCTGCGATTCCCAAGAATTGTTTCAATGCGAATTGGCTAAAAAAAGCGTTTCATGAGCATTAATTAACATTAATTAGCATTTGATAACATTAATTAGCATTAATTAACATTAATTAGCATTCATTAGCATTAATTGTGGTATATCAAGTTTATCTGATGCATTTCTGTATGATTCACAAAGGAAACCAAACAGATTTACAACGAATCACATTGGATACACATTTTGTTTTTATAAGATAAGAGTTTATCAGAAAATAAGGCTCAAGTGCCCAAAATCTTAAGAATATCACTAAGGTCAATTTCCAAAATTTGATGTTTTTATTAGCCAAAAATCGATATTCCATCATTATTTAATTCAAAATGTTAAAGATGGAATTCAAATTCGAGTATACAAGATTAACAATGAAAATGTAGTCCACTTTTGCCAGTTTATTTCACTTAAAAGTTAAGAGAAATTTACGAGCATCTCAGGCTCAATTTTGGGAAAAGTTAAGAAAATTGAGACTCATGCAAAACGATAGTTTTCTTATAAAAAGAAGCGTGTACATGATTTTGGTTCTCAAGAAATCCTATACTTGTATAATGTAGACAATTTTCATATCTTTTATGCTTCTTTGTCAAGTCCACATTAATTTCAAGGCGTCGGGATTTTCTTTTGATGATATGTTGAAATTAATGTTTTAATAATTAACGCGTTACCAAAATTACCGTGAAATAAAGTAATGCTGATAAAGACAAAATCGTGTTAATTAATGTGTCGCTTTAATTTCGTGTAATAAAGTATTTGGCAAATTAGTGACGTTTATCGATTCTCCATGCCCATATCCTTGTTTTGACTCAGTTTTAAACGCCTTCAATGGCCATATTTCTTCATGTATGCTTTGAAGGTGAGAGTCTAATTGCCTGTAGAGAAAGTACTCATTTATAATCTGAATTTATAGATAACATTGACAATCGTATAGTACATTTTGTTACCTCTAAATTCAGATTTTAGAATTAGCACTTTCTCTACAGGCAATGAGACTTGTACCTTCACACAACCAACAAGTAACTTCGCTTTTTACCAATATCCTTTTAAGTTGTGTTTCATTTTCAAATATCCCCTTACTCTTCCAATGAAGTGTCTTCAATGATGAATTTTTACTTACCTTTTACTCATGTCTTTGACAGATTTCCGATTTCAATTTTCTCATAGCAATGTTTCAATGAAACTAATGTGCACAGATTGCACCCTTAATATAACGTATTGCTGTTGTATTTTTAGTTTATTTTACGTTGTATGTCGTGTTAATTTACCTATGATGTTATATGTTAAAATCGCGTGCTTGTGGTAAGTCCTGTTGTGTCAGTAAGCCTCAATTGGTGTCTGTTAACGTGTCCTGTGCTCTGACGTAAAATGTATTGTTTGGTGTCTTGCTTATATTCTATGTATTGATGTTTTAGTTCAGCCTTGAAGTTACAACGCAATAGAAGAGGACAAGGCGTAGTTTCAGTTATATAGTTCTACTTAAGGCCTATAGCCTAGGCTCTAAGGCTTAATGGTTATTAGAGTATCACCGGCCTCCAGAAGAAGCCACAAAACTCTACATTAAAGCTTCTAACATTTGACATCCACCTTTGCACAGGTTAAAGGAAAGTGGGTCAATCAACTCTTCTTTATTTTCTCTGAGTATGGTTGTGGATGCGCTGAACAAAAACCATGTAAGTGTTAGTTGTATCTCTTACGTCATAAGCCTAAATGAACTTCCAGAAGTGGAACTGTAA
The DNA here is from genome assembly GCA_900291935.2 of Cassiopea xamachana. Classification (NCBI taxonomy): domain Eukaryota; kingdom Metazoa; phylum Cnidaria; class Scyphozoa; order Rhizostomeae; family Cassiopeidae; genus Cassiopea; species Cassiopea xamachana. Next base: position 4,095,593 of record OLMO02000262.1, on the reverse strand, counting down.
TACCATGAAGGTAGCTGCATGTGCTTATCGTAACAGCATGCAGACATTAACTCCGATGCTTATTATATCTGAGGCTTCTGCCTTAAGCAACAAGAAATCTCTCTACTCTATATGATAAGCCTTTTTCAAGTTCTTCCTATATTTGACTTTCGTAGCCAATTGTTGATTCTACAGCCATTTTATTAGTACGTATGCACCAAACTTGGCAATCAGCCCCATACATAGACCTTTTTAGTGATTATATGATCAATGCCACATGCTCTCTCCTGTTATCAGGAAAAGCCCCTCTTAACTGTAGTGAAAAAAGTCAAAGTCCTTTCCCACGCCCAATAACGCATAGGGCGGTGCCTATCTCCATTTCTATAGCCCTAGGCCACGCATCTGCGAATGCAGTGAAAGCTATAGCGGGGGGCTGGTCCACTGGTAGCTCCGCGAGTTTAACTTTCCCACTCCATTCTCATATGTCGAACGCCAGACGAGAGGGCAGTGAGTACCATTTTTAAAGTCTTTGGTATGACTCGGCCGGGGCTCGAACCCACGACCTACCAGTTGTGAGGCAGACACTTTACAACTGGGCCATCACTCCAGTTCTCAACTGTAGGGGTCATTCAATTAACGCATACACAATAAAGTGGTAAGAATTTGACCCCCTCCTCCATCATACGCACATGTACGCTTGCTACGACCCCCCCCCACCCAATGCGTACGTACTCTTACCCATCTGTCCCCCCCCATTTTTAATGGGAACATTTTTTAATATCCAAGCAATAATCCATAAAGAAAATAACTGTAAAACATTTGAGAGACAAGAAAATAATCATAGCAAATGCTTTATGAAACATTAAATGAAAGTCGATACCAAAGACAACAAAGTATGATAAAAGTACCTTGCACATGAAAATATTACAAAATATGTTCAAAAAGGGACTTTCTTGCGTACCTACTTAGAAGTGTAAACTCCCCCTTGTATGCATGACGTACACTTTCGTTCGACCCCCTCCCTCTCACATATGTCCTCGATATTGTTATGATATTTTGAAGATTCTGCATTTTAGCGAAGATTCTGTTAGCTTCAGTTTCTGATCTTTTTCATCTAGCATCGAATACCGTACAGAGACAGCAAACTTACTCGCCTTCTTCAGGTGCTTATTATTCACTACCTCTTTACATTTGCAAACCATACAATGTCATTTTAAAAATACAGGATATTAGCGCCTGAAAGCAACCTTTTTTTGAATTATCTCTCCTTCCTCTTTAATTCTAGCTGTTTTGTCCTGTTATTTTTACTCCTTCCCTCTTATGTTGTTCTTTGTCACCTTGCTTCTCATTCTATTTTTGTATCTCTCTCCGTTTCCGTATCTTTCTGTCCCCTTTTCTTTCCCTTTCATTCTTTTCATGTTTTTCCTTCACTGCCTTTTGCTCTTTACCCATTTCGTATCTAATTCTTTCCTTTTTTATCAGGACTCCATCGGCGGGACAGCACATTCTGTCATGATCGCCTGCATCGCACCCGAGCCTTCATTCTACTGGGACACTTTGAACACGCTGAAATTCGCCTCAAAATCGCGTCAGGTCACCAATCAACCATTCACAAAAGGTCTGTATTTCTTGATCTTCAATATTTCTAATATACCTTTGTGAGAAAAGACTTCCTGAAATTCAATAAGTCTCTCACCTTAAAAAGAAATACTTAGTAATTTCTTTGAATAACTTTATGGCGTCCCCTGCTTGTCATTCTAGTGTAGCAATTGATCTTATCATGTTAACTAATATTTTTTTCTTAACCTGCACTGAATTTTAAGTTTATATATCCTTCTGTAGTTGTAGATGACGTTTCTCGCAAGCGCCATAGCAACAGTGAAGAAGAGGCCACCACCTCGAAAAGACGAGCTGTTGGTAGCAGCATTACGGTATACACAGCTTTTTATAAGACTAGAGCTTTTAAAATATCAAGGCTCAGAATCGCTGAAGTATAAGGCCCCATTCACACTATATCGGATTCATTTCGTACCACATTCTTGACCCAGTCCGATATCAAAATTTTACATTGCTCACACTACTCCGCTCTGCTTCTTTCACGTCACTAAGCCTTTTGCTTAGAGGAACTTTTCATGGCAATTGTCACTGCTTGAGAATTGATTGACGCTCGAAAACAAAGCTGATTGCAGCTCAAAGAGAGCTTCCGGAGCGACGATGTATTGGCTTCGTGCATTCACACTAGCTCAAAAGTGATCCGATATCGAAAATAATCCGATACATACGACTTTCACAGCGGAGTGATTTCATTCCGCAAAAGCGATACGGAGCATATCGGATTCATTCGGTATAGTTTGAATGGAAGGCCTATCTGATATAGAAAGTAATCCGATATGTGATGAATCCGGTATAGTGTGAATGGGGCCTAACTCTGTTACTACAGAAGTACTTCAAACAGAAGTGTTACTACAGAAGTGCTTCACGCCCTCTAAACAAAAGTCTTAGTGACGTGAATGAAGCGAAGCGGAGTAGTATGAACAATGTAAAATTTTGATATCGGATTGGGCCAAGAATGTGGTACGAGATGAATCTGATATAGTGTGAATGTGGCCTTAATTATTCTAAGTGCTAAAGGGTCAGAAATCGACTACTCATATCTCGTTGCTTTTTCCCTGTAAACTGTCGTCCAAAGTTTCATTGTATCAGGTCAACACAACCGAATATTGATTTCATGTACTATCCCTGTATAATTTTGGTTTTCTATGTATAACTTTGTGGTTTGTTACCTGATCATGTTTCATAACTTCATATGCTTTACTACGGCACGAAAAAGCGACAACATTCTTTTAACATACTTAAATGCTTTTCAAGTATGTCGAAAGAATGTTGCCGCTTTTCGTACTGTAGTAAAATTCTGTAGTAGAGCAGCCGTGGCCTAGCGGTAATGCACTCGACTCATAACAACATGGTCCTGGGTTCGGGGCCCACAGCAGGCCATTGGTGACGTCAGGATGTTCGTCCTAAATGCCCGAGCCAGAACTAAAGTCGTCTCAGAGGCACCCTCCAAATCCCAAGGAATTGGGGGAAATGGAAGTAAAATCGAGAGAGTAAATTTTGTAGTACTAACAGATTATTCGTATGCTTTACTGAAGAGCAAAATAATTTTGCTCTATTCTCCTCAATCTTGGAGTTTCATCGTTTTCAATATCTTCTTTTCCAAGCAGATTTTATGATTTTCGTAGTGTAAACAAATGTTCTGCTAATTGTTCTACGTTTATTCTTCTGTCTTTCTAACAAATCAATGCCCCATTTTGCTGCATCTTTTTTTAAACTGGCTACTCTTTGGATTTCTCATTTGGCATTTCATGTGTTAAGAAAATTGAGCAGAACACGTCTGATGTATATTTTGACCATCATGTTTGTATTATACACTACACCAATTGCAATTTTATTACCTTATTAGAAAACTGACGAGGGAAACAAAGAAAATCAGGTAGGAAATGTTGATCCTCATGTTTTTCTGTCCAGTTGATGGCCATGTACTTATTTACATTTAACTGCACCACTCTAGTCTTAATTACCCATTTCACTTTATTGCTATTTCCTTTATTCATTACAAATTTGCGTTTTCATTACACTTAAAAACTTTAGTAGTCTTGGGTGCCCAATAGACAGAGTTGGAATATTGGGAGGATCGAAAAATCCCCAAAGCCTAATTAGTGGGGGCGTTGGAAAATGACCAAACATTTTATAGAAAAGTATATGGTTTCTTATCACATATTTACGTCAAAGTAATATTGCCAAGTCGACAGAATGAAGCAATGCTGGGCCATGCAACACGCACGATCAGCGTGCTTTATTACGCTACTTCTTACGTGCTGGCCAAAGTATCTCCTCTAAAAATTGCCTTTGGTCAGATACAAAAGTTAATGGGCGGGGAGACTGGAATAACAATGTCAAGGGTGAAAAAATTTGAAAAATTGAATGGTGGGGGACGTCTATTAGGCACCTAGGAGAACCTATTTCGAAGTTTTACGTCATTAGAATCGTTGTCTGCTCCCAGGTGCCAAATATACCCCCCGCTTATTAATTTTTCGATTTTTTTCAAACCCCCGGACCCTATTAGCACCCCGTTTATTAATTTTATGGAAATTGACTTCTTTTTACAAACCTGTAAAATTCATTCCCTTTCTTTGTTATTACTATTTACGACCAATTTCCAAGGCAAAACAGCATGCTTTTGTATATATTTTAGTATTATGCTTTATAACAACTTGCTTTTATTCTTTCCTTCCTTGTGTAATCAATTTCCGACCGCCCCCATTACTCAAATTCTAACAACCCCGTTTATTTTGATCCCCTGTTTATTACGTTTCGGAATTTTTTCCGACTTCTTTGTTCGCTATGACGCCCCCCCCCCCGTTTATTTTGCACTTGAGAGTAGTTGCTTCAAGAAAGGAGTAAGCACCCACCTCTTATAGCAAGATGGTGATAAATATATTGTACTGCTTGCTAACCATTGTGCGTTGGGCTCTTCTTTGCTTTGTTGTGCACTGTTGCATGTTGTTGCATGCTGTTGCGTTTTATGTTATGTGGTACTTTGTATTGTGTTAAAACGTGTTGTGCTGTATTGCATTGTATTGTATTGTGTTGTATTGCAATGTACTGTACTCTATTGTGTTTTATTGCAAAGTATTGTGTTGTATTGTGATGTGTTGTTTCGCTTGCCTTTTTCTCTTCCATTGCTTTGATTATGTCTCTTCTAATCAACAGGATGAAATAGTGAAAAACTTGAAGAAACTTCTTGAGTAAGACTTCTTATTTTAATCAACCATGTACTCCTTGGAAATGTTTTAGGTATCTCCTCCAGTGTAAAGCCCTGACCAAACGCGAAAAACAATTCAACGAACAATGTTCAACTTTCACGTTCTGCAAATGTTCGTCGCGTTTAGCCACCCTTTTTGATGATAAATTTCATGTTATACAATATTCGTCGTTATTCGAAAATTGTTTGATGAAGATCAAAATATTTCTCGAACTTTTTCATGTTCTGCAAATGTTCGTCGCGTTTTGCCACTCTGACGAACATTTCAACGAACAAATGAGATTTTCCGATTTTCCAATGCACGCAAGCATATATAAGAAACTCTCCGACCAGAATTTGCTTAGTTCTTCATAGATTTTTGAATTTGAGTGAATCTAAAACTGACTTAATTTAAAGAATCATAAGCAAATGCATAGGGCAGCAAGTTTAAGGCATTAGCGGGATGATTTTAGGAACTGAGTCCAAGTGTTTGCGTTTATTCTTTTCAAGTGTCTAACAACTCAGCAGCTAACATTCGGTCCCCGGAATTATCATTTTCGATAAGACTATGATCAATTCTCGTCATTTCCATACTCCATTCCTATCTTTCGCATAAATCCAGGAAAGTCATGCGAGTCTGCATACTTATTTGCTTGCTTCTGCGTTGGCGCCTTTTCATTGCAAAATGTTCCTTGAAATGATTGTCACGTTTAGCCAGAGCGGCCACACACAACGAACAATTCATCGAACATTTGAAGTGAATGTTGAGCATTGTTCGTTGAAATGTTCATCGCGTTTTGCCAGGGCTTAAGTCTGACTTTTATGCAACAGGAGTGGGATGAAGTATATGAGATTCCCCTAACAGTTTATGAAGCGGTCGCTTTGTAAGCAAAAGTAGTGTCAAATACTGAGGTCTGGGAACTAATGGCTCTGGTAGCCTGGAGACTATTTTATTGTTCTGACATTTATATAGCATTGTGTATATCAAAACCAGTTCAGTTCGGTTCGCGTTTTATGACTTCTATACACGTTCAAGTTTTACGCTTAACCTACGTTTAAGTTATCAATCGTCATATTTGTAAATAGTTATATATGATATCAAGTTTTGTATATATTTATCTACGTATCTTCTTTCTGGACTTCACAAGTGGGTCCATAACAATTTATGGAAGTGATCGTGAGGTATAATTCAAAAGTGAAAAAGAAGACATAGTCGTGTGCCAGAAAGTCGGTCTAATAAACGTTTGAGCAGCATATTAATGTACGCTCCTCTCTTCATCTGTTAGTTTATTGATAAAAGTGGCAGATATCTGTTTAACTTGATCTTTCAACCTAAAGCAATTGTTCTTAACGTGGGTTCCATCAAACCCCAAGGGTTTGATGAGTCAGTTTTAGAGATTCAGTGGTTTGGTTCTCCGCATTCGTATCATTCGTGACGTCACACTATTTGGCCAGTTTGTGCAGTAATATAGTATATAGTTACATAGACATGTTTTGAATTTCATGAAAAAAGCACATTTTATTTTTCCAACTATGAAGGGCTCGATGCACGCATGTATGGAACTTGTGGGGTTCAGTACCTCCAGCATGGTTAGAGACGACTGACCTAAAGGAAGTAAAACTGACTGAGAATTAATTTCACTAATTTCTTTTAACCCATTATTTTGAAGCCCAATTGGAAGACGCCAGAAAGAGATAGAGAACAAATTTGAGAGTCGCCTTAAAGCTTTGGAAAGCGTGATGAACAATGGAAAAAAGTCAAAAGCAAGTTGTCTACCTCTTGCCAACAATACAAAAGACAATATTCCTGTGGGAAAAGTCAAGCCGCTTATGAAAAAGTCTCAGCCAGCCTTCTGCCAAACTCCATCTACACAGCCGGCAATTGCATTGGATACCCAACCTTCAAATTCGACCACCTTTATGGTATGTAGTGTTAGAATGAGTGCCAAACATTTTGAATGACTTGGTAATATAACTTTGCAATTCTCCTCTCCTGTTATTCCGTTATTTTATTTTTGTTTAATTGTTGTATATAGATTTTTTTCAAGGTACTTCTCCTCTGGTCGAAAATCCAAAGTGATTATGTGTGACTATTTACATTTAAAATTAGTTTTTCGACCTTAAAGGCCAGTGCATAGTCACGAAATTTGCACTCCCTGGTATCGTCCTCGTTGTGTTGTAAAGTAGGCTGTTGGTTTGTAATTTGTTAATGTAAGTTCTTATATGTATTGAAAACAAATGAGTGCCTTGACAGGGTTCATACTGGACCTGGAAAAAGCTGGAAAATAGGCCATTTATCGAAAAATCAGGGAAAACCTGGAATAGTCAGGGAATTTTCTATGCTGTTTATCCAAGTCAAGGAAAAGTCAGGGAAAACAAATTTTTTAGTTCACATATCATTTTAATTAACTCTTTGCAGGATGGTTGTTTGCAAAGTGGTTGTTCCATTTGCTGTCATTAAATGTCAACTTTATCAGTTTGCATAGTGCTCTAGCAATTATTTCTACATTACTTATCTATAAAGTTTTATTTTCTTTACCTTTTTGTAAATATGTGAAATGGGGGTCAGGGAAAATCGGGTATTTTTCACTATCAATCAGGGAAAAGTCAGGGAATAGTCCGGAATTTGGATTCGCGTATTGGTTTGAATCCTGCTCGACTACAGTGGGATTTAATAATTATGTCATATAAAGATATTTGCTTCAGAAGAATTTGTAATCAGTTGTCAATGGTCAGAATAATTGTACTTTTTTTAGTAAGCAGTGTCGTGGAAAGGCCGTAGGGCCTATAGCAAAGCCCCGACAAAGGAAAAACTGAGAAATTGGGGGAAGTTTAAGTAGAAAGGGAGACAAGATCAAGTTTATTGATGTTCGATTTAAAAGATGACAAATTGTAGGATTCAGGAAAAGTAGTGGGTGGCAATGAGTTCCACAGTTGAGAAGTTCTAGGAATGAAAGATGACTTGTGAGATAGAATTCGTGGATTAGGTAGTAACTTGGAAAGGGTATGAATAGGTAGAGCTTCTGGTAGTTCGAACACGCCTTAGTGGATCAGGAATAATATTCTTGATTTCCTGAGAGCAATGTCCGTGAAAATAGCGGTAGAAAATGGAAATTATAGGTATGATTTTAATAATTGATTTTAACAGAATTTGAGGGATATGAACTGATTACAAGCACCAAGGTGGAATGATTGCTCCCTGTTTTTTGTGTTGTTTTCTTAATTATTTATTGAGCTTTTCTGCATTAACTGAAAACTTTACTTTTCTTTTCTCAGAAAGGCGATCCTGCAATTTCGCTTCCAAATTTTATAGAAAATGGCGGCAGAACTCCGAAGTACGCAATAACACTAGATCCAAAACTGCGTGAAGAATGGGGTAGGTTTTACAGTTTTAGGTTCAAAATCTGATTGTATGTGATTTTGAATTTAGCGTATTGCCAGTACAGTCAATATTTTTCAACATTAGTGGTGAATAAAACATCTTTTTGCAATGATATGATCTAATTTGCTTAGAGGAAGATGCCGAATTATTATCTTGAGCAAATTTCATGACTGCAGTAGAGAGCGAACCTACTAATAACCTCATCACCGTAGGGATGTTTTGCAAATATTCCATCACAAAAATGGGACAGAACAAAAACCCTGCATTTTTGAAAAGAGTGTTTATATTTTAATTATTCTGAAAGATTCCTGCCTCCCTTTGATAGTTGAAGGAAGATTTTGAGCTCAATTTTAGCTTTTTTCTATTAGCATAAGTATAAAGATTTCTATTCCCATTTTGCAGAAGTAAAAGTTCTAAATATTCTGAATAACGGGACCGTAAAAGAAATAATGACACTTCCAACAATCGGAAAGAAGCGAGCTGAACAGTTGCATACATACAGGACGCAAAATGGCGAATTTTCAAGTGTAAGTCCTTACAGATCCTCTTCTTTTTACTGATTGCTGTTTTTCGTCCTGTTATGAGGATTGCGAATCTTATCTCAGTATAAACTTAAGATTTGCATTGTCTTCCATTTTTCCAGAGCGAGGTAGCATAGTGGTTAGAGCGCATGCCTACCATGCGGAAGGTCTATGGTTCGAGCCCGACTCGATGCCCTGACTGAACGCTCGCTCACTGTTCGCCCAGCAGCAAATGGGTACCATGTGGGAACACTAGGGAGATAAAGGCGGCGAGGAAAGGAACTGGCCACCCTACCTCACATGCCGATGGCTCAGGATAAGTGTCCTCTCTAACAGGCACTCCCCTGCGTACGAAAGTATACGGGACTACCTTTTTTAGATTTTTCCAGCAAATGCTTGAATATGTACTTTTCTTACACAAAAACATTTTATAGGAAAGTGAGACTCAAAAAGGCAAAAATCTTTGAAAAATCTTAAGAAGATCACACGGCTCATTTTCAAATTCAAGATTTTTGGCTTGAAAAAATCAATTTTACCTCATTTCTACATTCGAAGTTATAAACATCGGCTTTAAATTCAAGTAAATAAGATTAGCAATGACCGGGTAGCCAATTTTAGTCAATTTATTCCAGTAGAAGTTGAGAACATCTTAAGAAAATTTCAGGCTCAATTTGGAAACAGTTTGGAAAATTGAGGCTCAGGCAAAACATCGGTTTTCTTCTTGCAAAATACGTGTCAAAGTCCTTCCCGCGCCCAATAACGCATAGGGCGGCGCCTATCTCCGGTTCTATGGCCCTAGGCCACGCATCTGCGAATGCAG
>OLMO02000262.1:4043104-4059886 GCA_900291935.2 Cassiopea xamachana | reverse complement strand
CTTGAAATTTTCTTACATTTTTCTTAACTGTCACTGAAATAAACCGGCTAAAATGGGTTATACTTTCGTTATTACTAAATACTGATTTCGTAGGAAAATCGTTGAACTCGGCAGAAGTAAAAATACCAAGAACAGACCAGATCATATATGGTATTGATTTTACAAAGTTTAAAAGCAGTCCTATAGTGAAAACACACCAATTCTTAGTCTTGATGTACCTTTAGCCTTGCAAAATTTAAAATGGTATACTCGAATCTGAATTCCTTTTTAACATTTTCAATGCAATAATGATGAAATATCGATTTTTGGCCAATAAAAACACTACCTTTTAGAAACTCGTGATTTTCTTAAGATTTTCGTAAGGTTTTGACCATTTGAGAATAATTTTCTTATAAACTTTTTTATATAACAAAACGTGAACATAACTTTTTGCTGAGCCTCGATATTCTTAAATTCTTCTGACTTTGAGCCTGGAATTATTCTTACATCATTCGTAAATACCAAAGCTGTAACCTCGCCTAAAACTTTAAGGAATATAATCTAATCTTTGTTGATGTTTTACTACATCATAAAACCAAGCAATAGCTTATATTTTTGTATTGATAACGCAAACGTACATCTGAAAGCAGTATTATAACTAGAATGCAAAAAAATTCTTGTCCTAATGAAGCTTGAGTCTCGCATTATTCTTAAATTATTCTTAAATTTTAGCGATTTTGAGCCTCAATGTTCTTGTAGCATTTATTCCTATAAAAAAGAGTGCACTGGAGCAAAATAGGGGCGCATAACCCTTGCCCCTTACCTGCTCCGAGGATTGTTAAATAAAATCGGATTTTAAGGCCAGTCATAAATATTTCCGCCACATTTCATTAGGTGATTTGGCAACAGGACTAGGAAATATTAAACAGAACAATACAAAGATATGCTAATTACCAAGAGTAACAACATCCAAATGATTAACTAGGCTGTTATTCATCTTTTTACATCGATATGAGTGCTTTATTCCGTATTTTATGAATAATACAAGACTCATGCTTCATAATTTGTGTGTGTGGGTTTTTTCCTATTCTCATAAGACTTGCAATAATGATTACAATACAAAATCCAAGGGAGCTTGGAAATACATAGCAACCCTCAATTCAATTCAATCAATTCAATTCAATTTAGAAGCATGCGCTGATTGATTGCAGTTCTTGCTACAACCGAAGGTTTTTTTAGTACAATTTATGCCACAAATCACAATTTGAGATAATAAACAAAGCATCAACGAAATGATATATTTTGCTGAGCGCCCACACTGCNCTCTGATATGAAGATGAATTTTTTTCTTTCTGTTTGAATGTGCAAATTAATGCTTTTTTCTCTTCTCATAAGACTTACAAAACAATTACAATACAAAAGCCAAAGGAGCATGGAAATACATAGTGACCCTAAGACGTACGCTTAGCATAGAGACACAAGTTTACAAAAGCTTTTATAAAATATTTAGCTACATAGGTAATTAGAGTGGTGTCGCCCATAGCACCCATAGAGTCACAAATTTGAAACCTCGCGAAGAGATACCTCACAAGGAGAAAACAAAAATGAAAAACTAGATTTTAGCTAGTCAGCAAAGTTGGCGCCCAAGCATGATGGGCGACACCACTCTGATCATAAAGAAAACCAAATTTGCACAAAAGAAAAGGATTTACACGAGAGAGGTTTACACAAGAAAATCAGTAACTTATTGGAACCGTTCTGTGGCCTGAATATATCCTAATATTGCCTCAAGAATATTTGTATTTGAGTGAAAAGGTAAATTTTCGTGGCCATATACTTCATACTTTTATACGAATTTAGTTCATAAGATCATTACGACTCAGAATAGCTGGGATTCAAAAATAATTTAGGAAATTTTGCTAGCCCCCCCGTCGGTACCTAAATTTCCATGCACCTTCGGCACTTTAAAAAATCCGTGACCTTATGTTTCTTAGTCTATAGGCGTTGTCTGCAAAGAGTCTTGAAGATTCTTGGGCACCTCTCACTGTCGGCACTTTGACAGCTCTAGCCCCCCAGCAATTATTTTCTGGCGCCATCACTGAATATAAGGCTCAAGTTTCATCAATTTTTTTGCCTTTTTTGTTTAAGAAACGTTAGGTTCAATTTCTCGGAAGTTAAGAAACACCCCTATCCAAATTGAGAAAATCCAAGCCCTTTTTGTAATTTGCAGTTTTAATATTCCGAGTTGACACTCGAAACAGTCTTGACATTGAACAACACTGTATTGCAACACTATAACAGACATACAGTCTGCAGACAGTGTCCCTTTTTGTCGTGACACTGCCCCTTTTTATGGTGCTCTGAATGTGAGTGAACTAGTTACTTCACCTTGGAAGTAAGTTTAAAAAACTCATTACCTAAAACATTTAAGAAGCATGTAAAGAACTTTTTGTATCCAAATGGCCAGAAAAGTTAAGAAACTGTCTGCCAGCATCGAACCTTAGTTTCTTATAAAAAATACGTGTAAGACATCAACAGGAATTTAATTTTTTTCCACTGATTTCCAGGTTGTCTTTGCCATTTCAGAACATTTAAGAAGAGTCTTAGACTCAAAATAAAGTAAAAGGTTAAGAACAGTGAGACTGAACGAAAAATTATGTAATCTTATTTAAAAAAGAGTGCAGCCAAATTGTTTCAGTCATATTTGTCATGCTACAGCATCTCCTCCCCCCTCCATTTATCCGCAGTGTCGCACCACGTTCAGCTTCTTTGATAGTTGGCAAGGGTATGGAAAGCATTGCATGAAACTGGAGGAAGATGCTTTAAAGGACACTTTCACAAACAAAGGTATGACGCCATATCCTGCAATGGGACACTATTGGAAAGCGTGGTGGTTAGCGTCTTACAAATAAGGCTGCAGCCCCCTGAACCAGAGCTCAGCATAGGCACGTAACTGCAGAAGGGTGCGGAGGCAATGTTCCCCAAGCGAGAAATTTTGCATGTCTCCCCCAACAAACTCATTAACCTGGAGATTTCCATAGCAAAAATAAGGCTTTTGCTCCTCCATAGTGATTGAAGAACCAGGTTTTGTCTCTCCAAGGCATTTCCTCCGGTTACGGCTTGCCTCTGCACCACTACAGAACAACCTAGGCTAGGAAGCGTGCGCCACCTGTCCCCCTTACTATCAAGTCCCCGTTGTCCTACAGACCGGATTTTTCGGTGGACGTTTTTGTGAAGAGCAAAAAGCTCCGATTCATTTGTCTCGCAGTCTACAGGAAAAACTACACATCTATCGGATATAAAACCTTGCGCTTATTTACACGAGAAACAAACTCATCCCGAGCGGTCGGCATGAAAAAGCATGCCTAATTAAAATTATTATTTACAACTGGCTGCGAAGGTTCGCGCCCCTGAGCTGGTCAATTAACGAACCAATGATGGAGCCTTGAACTTCCCGAAGCGGCTGTCCCTTCGCATTTCCACTATGAAAAACAAGTATGTATACCCCTTGGATTCCTAGTTAAGGTACATTTACTTTTATGAAAGCAAATTGATAAGTAATGTGGGAGTTATTACTTTAATAATTGAAAGCAGCCACAGCAATCTTGCTTACACACGCTCTTTTTATAAGAAAACAGTTGATAAGCAAATGAGGCTCAAATGACCTAAATCTTAAGATTTAATTTCCAAAGTTAAGTGTTTTTTGTTGGCCAAAAGTCGATAGTACGTCGTTGTTGTTAGGTATCATCAAGTCGCTGTCGACTTTTGGCGATTCTCTGAACAAACAATCTCCAATCTATTATGTTCATAGCTTTTTCTTTTAATTCATACAATGTCATCCCAGTTACTTCTTTTAGTGAGTTGAGCCATCTTGTTCTTTGTCTGTCACGTCTTGTTGTCCCCTCTACCTTCCCTAGCATGACATCTTTCTCTATTCCGCTAGATCGCATAGTATGGCCAAAGAAGAACAGAGCTCGTTTGATAATCATGCCCTCTAGAGTACGTCATTATTGCATTGAAAATGTTAAAGATGGCATCTAACTTCGAGTGTACAAGATAAGCAAGGAAAATGTAGCCCATTTTAGCCAGTTTATTTTAGTAACTGTCAAGAAAATTTTAATAAAGTTTCGGGCTCAATTTCGCGAAACGCTAAGAAAATTGAGGCTCAGGCAAAATGATGGTTTTCATATAAAGAAAACGTGTAAGTGAAGACGCTTTGTCATTATTTTCAACCTTTTTGCTGGAGCAGAGCCCAAAAGCCACAAGCCAACAAAAAATTACTGTCAACCATGACATTTGTGCAAGTTCTGGCGGAGCCCCTAAGCTGCACTGGAGGAGCCCTAGTGTTCCATGGAACCCCCAATTGAAAACCACTGATGTAGAGAATGGGATTCGCTATATTGATTAATTTTCGATACATGCTTTTTTTAAGCAAAAACTTCAGTTTAGAAGCAGCCTAGTGCTAGACACCCTATGAGCGAGGTAGCATAGTGGTCACAGCTCATGCCTCCCAAGAGGAAGGTCTACGGTTCGAGCCTGACTCGATGCCCTGACTGAATGCTCGCTCACTATTCACCCAGCAGCAAATGGGTACCCAGTGGGAACACTAGGGAGATAAAGGCGCGGATGAAAGGAACTGGCCACCCTACTTCATATGTCGATGGCTAAGCATAAGTGTTCTCTCTAACAGGCACTCCCCTACGTACGAAAGTATACGAGACTACCTTTATCTCACTTTCTACTAGACGCCCTAAAAGTTACAAAGCTTTTGCAACTAAGAGGAACGAGCCAAGAAACTTTGGATAAGTCGCACATCGAAATCGATCAATGTAAAGCTGAGCAAAAGAATGTGAACATGACATTGCTTGATTTTTAGCTCGTACTAACGGACTTCAAGTTATGATATTAATATTTTGCTACGTCTATGTATGGTTTACATTTTGACTGCAAATTTAGCTTGTTAAATCAAGGAGCTTTTAAGAATCTTTTAGAGCTAAAATGTGGTTAGAAATTGGGAAACTTTTACTGCTAAGCCTAAAACCAGGTTTTTTGTATCTGCATATGAAAATAACGTGCAAACTGCATGGAAATAAATCCTAAACTCTCTCTCCTGATCACACCTTCCTGACAGTCTAGCAATGCAAGAAATAATTTCCCAATATCTTCATCTATTTCAAGCACATTTCCTTCTCTCTTTCAGGAAGGGAAGGAGGCGATGTAAATTTGAATCTTGAAACTCTTCTCCAAATTTTTGATCACCGAAAAGTTCTCGCAACAGTTTATGCATTTGCAGCATTCGTATCGACAAAGATGATGAGGCTCCCAGGGGGTCTGTGCTCCCGAGTTCCATAGAAAAACATCGATATTCTCCCTTATTCCCAAAAATTTATTTTGAATGTCCCCTTAAAAGAAATGCCGAATTGCTCCCCAGAATACACATTGATCCCTAGTTGCCTTTGCTAATGTTCCCATTAATAAAAAACGGTAAGTTCCCTTGTTGTCCACAGCCCCGGGGGTTCTCGATGATTATTTTATCGGCGAAGCACATATTTCAAGTCCTCAATTAAGCCCCCGGGGCTTATTTCGCAAAAACTGTTATATGGTGGGGGCATAATCGTCAAATAAATTAAAGTCCTGCGCCCAATGGCGCATAGGGCGGTGTCTATCTCCGTTTCTATAGGCTTAGGCCACGCGCCTGCGAATGCAGTGAAAGCTACAGCGGGGGGCTGGTCCACTGGTAGCTCCGCGATTTTAACTTTTCCACTCCATTCTCATATGTCGAGTGCTAGACGAGAAGGCAGTGAGTACCATTTTTAAAGTCTTTGGTGTGACTCGGCCAAAAAGGGACTCGAACCCACGACCTACCGGTTGTGAGGTAGACGCTCTACCACTGGGCCATCACTCCGATGGCTTTTTTGAGGGGGGTTCTTATACTTGTAGCAGCGAAAAATAATCAGTAAGGCATGTTGATTTCGAGACAACATCTAAACTTTCAAGAATGATTGTATACTTCTTGAAAGCTGCACCAGAAAATCAGTTATCTCTTACAGTAAGTAGTAAGCGAAAACATGATGTAGAAGTAGTGTTGCCCGCGAAGTCACTGAAAGTTAACTGAAAGAGAACAGAGATAGGAATCTTGAGACAAGTCTGACAAAAACTTTGAATTGTAAATGATTTGAGCGATAACCTTGATAGTTGAGACAAAATTGTGTTTTTTTTTTCTGTGAAAATCTAATGGCTCCCAAGGGAGCATATTCGAGGGTGGAGGCTTATTTTGCAAAAAATATTTTAGGTTGGGGACTTTTTGGAGGACTTACAGTAATTACATAAAAAATATTTCAAAATTGAGAGTGCCAAATTCCAATACTTCAAATGTATGTTTGAATACCTCATTAGCTCTGTGTAGATCTGTACCTGGATATACAACTCTTATTCCTGTAAAGCGACTAGTCTTGTAAGCAAACATGTGGTTATTGGGGTGAAGGAAGACACGCCCCATCCAATGTGTACGAAACCGAAAGAAAGTTGGTCATAATACATGGCTTTTGTATAAGNGGAACCACTTTATAAGGAATCTGTATGTTGAAAAGGGAAATGTTTAATGAACTTATATTACTAAAGGAAAAATCCCTAAGGAAAGTGCAATTTGAAACATTTTCCTACCTGCAAACAATCAAGTTTTTTTGGAAGCCGATCCATTCATTTGCAGTCAAAACTTGCATAGACACATTTAAAAGCTTTCCTTCTTTCTTTAGGCAACACTCAAAGTCTCGATATTTTCCTGCGTTTGTACAGTGTTTCTGGTTTTAAATGTGTGGCGAAAATGGGACACTATTGAACAACTTTAGTGCTGCAAACTGATTTTCGGAAGTTCAAGAGTGATGAACTTTTGAGTTAGGCTTTATAAAATGATGCATGTTCATGAGTGGCGTCCTGCTATTCATAGTTGATCAATTTTGTCCAACACATCTCCCCTCCAGAAAAGAAATTGTTTAGGCACATCTCTCCTTGTAAAGCTGCCCCCAAGAGGGTACACCCTACTCTGTTATACAGGGGTCCATGTCAGCAGTTTATTTTTGACCCCAGATATTGAGTCAAAGTTTTTGAGGAACCCCAAATATTGAGTTTTAGAAGTTTGAAACCCTAAACATTGTTACACATTTTGAACTACCACTTTGGCAAAAGTTTGTTGAATGTCACAACATTAGCGATAAGGTCGTTCTTGCAATATTTATAGTGTTATAAGTCGGTTTTTTGTAACTTCATATTCAATTCTGAGAGCCAAAACATTGAATTTTTCTTAAGCTGTAATTCTCAGACCCAATATATTGACACGGACATCCCCGTATAGAAAGGTAGAGAGTACCCTTCACTGGGCAAAACTGAGTTGCTGACACAGCATACGGTAATATGTCACCAAATGGAATACCGGTTTCTAGACTAAACCTCTAATGCTGATAGGAAGCATTGGACTCCCCACATCCAATTCAATTTGTCATTTGAAAGAGGGAAGTAATTAAACAGGACACATTCACAAACCTAATTAAACACATGCGAAAAGCATTCCAAGAGCGCTCCGATCACTTCTTGGCAGGCTCAGTAATGCATTCATCAAAATGCTTTTGGAATGAGTTGCTTTTCAAAACTATTCATCACCCTTATTCGTAAACACATTACTAAGTAAAGAAATAGCCAGTTAGTTTCGAAGTTGACTGGAGTTAGAATACAAAAGGCAACAATATTTGATAAGCAGGGGCGCATCCAATATTGGACTTTGGGGGGTCATGGCCCCGTTTGTTATCTTTTTCATGCGAGATATGTCTTAATACAAATGTTTGCTATGGGAAAAACTACCGTTTGGGAGGGACCCTTAGCCCCGTAGCCCCCCTCTAGATCCACCTCTGTTTATTGGTAAAATGTTGCTCTTGATCTCATACAAGATCTTTGATTAGTTGTTAGTGGCATCTGTTTTTCAATATTAGCTTTAGCTTTCTGCTGTTGCATAGTAGCATTTATGCTCACCGCACTGGATCTGCAATAACACAAAATTCAACTTTGTTTGTCATCGAGATTTCTAAAACTTGATAAAGATACTATGCAATTATATTAACACAGAAACAAACATGCAAAAACACATCCACATTGAAGCAAATACTTCTTATGAAAGTGCATAAGAAAAATGCCTGCTGAAGTTTATGCATTCATGTGATAGCTGGCATTGAAAGAAATGCCTGGGATATTTATGAACACTTTCATCCTCTAATTGCTTGTAGATGTGGGAGGATTCAACATAGAGATCAACGTGATGGCAATTAATTTGATGTTGTGATGATGGTTGTAGCTATGTTTCCATAGCCACGTTTTAACCTGACAGCCATTTCATTTCCTCTCTTGTCCTACATATCCTTTAAACCACTTTTACGCATTATACAATGAACACAGTGCCGCCATCTTTTGTATACTTTACAAACATAGAGCATGAAACACAAAGACAACGGAGCACTCCCAGCTATTTTTCTGTGTAGTACATGATATATATTTATGCTGAGCCAGCGGTCGCGGCGACGGGGGGGCCGGGGGGGCCTTGGCCCCCCCCCACTTTTTGCTAAGATGAAATTTGCGCATTTGTATTTTACTGTTCTTCGTTAGTGTGTATTTGTAAAATTTTTGTTCATAATTTGAGTTATAAAGAACTGTTTTTGGGGGTATCAAAAGCTCTTTGGGACGCACAATTTTATCTGTCATCCAAGCATAGTGGGACAGATTTAAAATTTTATCGAATTTCTGGCCCCCCCACTCAAATACTCGCGCCGCGACCCCTGTGAGCTAAGGAGAACTCAAGTAGGCGTTAAATGGAATTGCCTATTTTCCACGTGACAGTGGACTATCCTTGTACCTGAGATTCTCTAACAATAAGCCAGAAAACAAGCTTCTATAGTCAGTGGCGGCAACACGGGGGGATTGGGGGCTTGTCTCCCAGTTCTTTCCAACATATATTTTCTAACTCGCTAAAATTTGAGAATAAAATGTTAGATTTGGGGTGAAAGACCTAGGGCAACGTTATAAAAGGCTGTGGCAACCGAAGGGCGTGGTAATCTAAGGGTGTTGCCTGCTAAAGTCCTCTCCAGTTGTGGCAGCTGACACCTTCCCTGCCTATGGCCTGGACGACAGAATGTTAAATATTGAGGCCAAACCTCAAACTGTGACTGAAGGTGCCTGTCTAACAAACAGCAAATGGAAACCATGTGAGAGCAACCGGGAGAGAATAGGGTAGGGTAATCATTTTTCTTTCCTTGAAAACATGGACGTAGTCGCAACTTAGCCCCACCTAGTTCATGACATTACACCTAGAGCCTCCGTTGTTAAAAATTTTTCAAATCACGCCTGTATGTGTGTATGAAATTTTAGAAGTTTCATTTTGTTTAATTGTACATGCAGCTTTTTTACGCTATCCTTTAATGCGCATGCGCAATATATTGGGACTCTAAAGCCTTTGCTAGAAGGGTTGTTAAAAGAATTTTACTACTGAAGTCATAAGAAAGCTGTGAAAGCTTTTTAGAACTGAGCCGAAACACAGCCTTATGACCGTTTTTCCTAAGTCCAAAATATTTGAGAACTTATAACACTAAAAGAAAATTCCTAAGGAACTTTCAATTTGAAGAATTTTTATAACTACATGGAATCAAGATTTAGGAAGCCGGTTCCATTCACTTTGTATCGAATTTGTAAATTGTCTCGATACACCTTCTGAAGCGGCGCCAAACCTCAGAATATAGACTTCGAAATACGCACAAATATAATATCAACAAAGTTCGTGTATTTAAATACGCACAAATATATAATATCAACAAAGTTCGTGTATAAGTGTGTATGTGTGTGATCGTGATCGTGATCGTGATCGTGATCGTGTGGGATCGTGGTTTTCGAAAAGTCCTGAGCATTCGTAAACTATAGCTGGCGCCATAAAGTCAATCATTAAGAATCCTAGCTCTAAAACAACAACCTCTCAAAAAACAGAAAAAACAACCTAAAAGCGTGCCTTGCTTTATTGCTTAATAATACAAAGTGTCCTTTGAAATGTGTTCAAAACTCAAACAATAGTGTCCTTCTCCTGTGCAGCAACACCACACTATATTTGTTAAAATTCGCGTTATTTCACTCTTGATTTATCATTAGCCTATAAACACATGGTCACGAACTACTTATGGCCTAACTTAGTACCCAGTCCTAAATTGCAACTGTAATAAAAGTTAATATCAAATATCAAATATCAACATTTTTTTATAGTTGGTTTTGAATGCTAGTTAAAAACTAATTGATACCAACTATTTATTTACAATACTATTTTTACATTATTGGATTTAAAATAAATAATTAAGAAAAATATAGACAACCTATAAAACCAATAAAAAGAAACTTTCAATGTGCAGATGTGGCACATACAATTTTTATATACTATATACTATATATCTATATACTTTGCGGAATAGCGCAACAGAACGAAATACATAGTTGGAAACTTGTCACGTGTAGTCCTCAGCCAGTCATCGTATATCTAGCTTAGCATTCGCTTTATAGTTCATAGTTCACAGTTCATAGTAAAGAGTCAAGCGTTACGAGTTCGGATTAAGAGTACAAAGCTTGGAGTTTAACGTCACGAGTTTAAGTAAAGAGTTTCAAAAACAGAACAAGATTTATGTAATTACTGTAAATATTGGGTTGATTCAATGCTATTATATGCCCAACGAGAAGTTTAGTTCATTGTCAAGTCTTGCATACACTACTCAACTAAACGGAATAAGTTTATGCCAAAATATTATAAGAATATGCCCAAACTAGCATAGATAGATTTACAAAGCTCCTTTCCTACCTTCTTTATATTTTTGGTGTTGAATTCTAGCGAGAAGTAAAGGCAAAATTCAGAGTTTCAGCGTTTTCTTGTGTCTGTACCATTCTGATGGCAATAATTGTTTTGTGAAAGTTAAGAAACAATTACGGAACTTTTACTACTACAATTTGATCGTTGGAGGTCCAAAACTAAGGCACTTTTGAAACAAGGGCTTGGGCTAGATTGCTTATAAAAATGCGTGTAATACCCAGGGGCGTCAAAACGGGGGGGGGCGGGGAAACACTGGCCCCCCCAATTTTTTCATAAAGTAACATGCTTCATTATTGAGCTTATCTCCGACCTTAGTAAGCAGGCCCCCATTTTGAAACTTTTTTCGACGCCCCTGATGCGCAAACAGCCGCGGCGGAGGAAACGATGGATGACGATGATGATGATTAGGTTGGAGCGGCTCGTTTGCGCGTTAACTTGTATTGGCATTCGGTTCATTGGAATACTTTTCCACTCCCATGTTTGCCGTATGCGCAATGTGTACCTTTGTACGTCATTTGTATGTAATGATTCAAAATTCTCGAAATTCTATGAATGTCACGCTGACAGCACAGTGCAATTCCAAAAATAGCAACACCCAATATTTTAGCTAAAATCCGGATCTGCAGCAATTTCCTATTTTAGCTCTTGGATTGGTTGAAGGGTAGCTTCCCTGTAGTTGACGTTGTGAACTACATGATTTTTAAATAAGGAATTGGTTTATAAGAAAGCAGTACACAGCTCCTCAGCAAGTTTTTATGAAAGCACTGAAGCTTTATTAGCATTTGCATGGCTTCTTCATTACACTCTGTTTTTTAAGAATAAAGTTTAAGAGAACATAAGACAGTAACACAAAATATAAAGCACAAAATGTAAACGTATTGAAGCAAGGCCATTTTATGCACATAGAATTGTACTCTTAAAGTGCATATGAGCTTATCTACATTCTTTGATCTCTAAAGTCTGGTCTCCATTTAAACGAATGCACCGATTTGGCCTAGGTGGCCGGAGATTGATACATGCGTAGAAGGGGATCATCTACCGATTTGAAAAGTTCAAACAATTTGAACTTCTCAAGTAGCCGATTCGGTCGAGGATAGTCGATGGGAATCCACATCTGAACCTACTACGCATGCACCAATCTCAGACCTCTTCGGTCTAATCGGTCGAATTGGTGTATTCTCTTAAGTGGGAACCGTTCTTTAAACCAAGCATTGAACATTCTCAATTGTTTAAGTAATATTTTAGCCCTTGGACTGGTTGAAGAGTAGCTTTCCTGTAGTTGACGTTGTGAACTACATGTTTTTGTTAAATAAAGAATTGGTTTATAAGAAAGCAGTACTCAACTCCTCAGCAAGTTAGGAATGTTACTGGATTTCTGAGACTTAAAAAAGCCTTTTAGTGTATATATATTTAAAATTCAATTTATCTGTATTCAAAATTTCATGTATGAGATGTTTTCTGCCTTCCAAAAATCTAAATTCTGTTATTTACTAGGATTTATCATCATTTAAAATGTACATGGGGATTTTCACTTTCCGTTAATGTGTGTTGTATACTTTATGCTCTTGTGGATCAGTGCAAGACTTGACAATGAACTAAACTTCTCGTTGTATATATAATGGCATTGAATCAACCCAATACTTACAATAATTACACAAATCTTGTTCTATTTTGAAACTCGTAACTTAAACTCGTACCGTTACACTACTGGCTGTGTACTCTCAACTCGTAACTCTTAACTATAAACTGTGAACTGTAAAGCGAATACTAAGCTTTATATACGAAAAATTGTGGAGGAGTGCTACACCTGACGAAGTATCCAACATGTGTATGTGCAAACACTGGGCCAGAAAAAGTTTTCTTATTGAAAATACTGAACAGCTTGCTAGCTTCTATCATACCACACCCAATATTTTGGTTGTGGTAAGGTAGATATGCGGCAAATTCCTATTTCAGACCTAGGACTGACCGAAGGTTAGCTTTCTTGTAGTTTACATCATGAATTTTAAACATATTTCCAGTGTAATATATACCAACTCTGCCAGTAATATCAAATTAGAATACACGTCTTTTTCGTAATAAAGTTATTTTGGCTCAGTACTGATACTGTCTTAATTTTTTCGTAATTCCAGTATTAACAATTTCTTAAGACTTTCTTTGCAAAATTTTATGAGTTCTCATGTTTTGCAAATGCACATTAACGGAAAGTGAACAGCTCCAAGTACACTTGAAATGATGATAGATCTTAGTGAATTATAAAAGTGAACTACTAGAGTGCAGTCCATATCACATACATGACATTTTGTACACAGATAAATCGAATACTAAATACATAAACACTAAAAACATTCTGAAGTGTCATAAATCCAGTACCGAACTTTCATAAATTTTTGAGCAGCTGAGTATTCGTTTCTTATAAACCACTTTTTTATGATAGAAGGAAGTGTATACTGAATGTAAGGCCTTAAATACACGCGAATGATGCTACATGTTCATAGCTTTAGACAAGTACTGAAAATCCAAAAATCCAGTACTGAATTTTATTAACTTTTTGAGCAGCTAAGCACTACTTACTTATAAACTACTCCCGTACAAAAAAAGAGTGTACTTTATGATAACAATCGCTGAAGAGACCCCCCCCCTCTCTCTCTCTCTCTCTCTCTCTCGAAAACAAGAAGTTGATTGCGTAATCCACCTGATTACCGGTTCCTTATCACCACAAATAGTTGAAAAAAGCACAGGAGTGGATGAGAGCTGAGTGTAGACAACTCAATAACCTCCTCGAAAAGCAATCTGTCTGACATTGCTTTTCTAAAGAAGTCCTACGAGTCCAAAAACAACATGCCCACCCAAGTATCGAGCTATTACAGTGGTTCTCAGATAGATTCAGCGGAGAGACTAATAAATCACATAACTTCTTTGTGAAGGTTATTATTCGATGTAAGATAAAGTAAAATGGCCTAATAATAATTGGCAATGTCCCATACACAATAATAACATAAACATAAGTTCAAATCAAATCAAACAAAATAACATGAAACAAATAGCCAACTGTCTCTTACTTTAAGTAGTCTCTCTCCTTCGATATAATCAATTTTAATTTAGCTTTAAGTCTTTCCAGATGAAACGTGGCCTTTTCTTCTATCTTCGTCATCTGATTAACATAATAATGCCTTTGGTGGGAATATTGACGTAACAAACAGAAATGATTTAATGTTATCTACCGTTATTATTTTTATCGATTTATTTATAGTAAGCAACCAATGTAAACCTGCCCTATAATCTCGTATAAAGGCACCCGGTGCCTATTCCGGATATTTGAAATTTCTGCATTTCCAAGCCTAGAGCCGTATATAGGGGCCTGGCGCCCAGTAACGTAGTGTGACCTATATGACTGGGTATTCTATGACAAGTTGCTAGACTATTTTTGGGTGCGGATTGGTGTGACTGGGTGAGGCTCCTTGAACCATGGCAAAACAGGTTGTTTAGTAAACATCCCGTATTGAAGATTGTTTTATCGGATAACAGGAAGTACACATCACAGTAGAAAATGACTGTCAAAAATTCACTGCTTATTCGTGTTTCGTGACAGATTTCAGTTTAACATGAAGTTCTTCTTTCCTTCTTAAGGCCTCACAGCTTCAGCGTTCACTATATGGAAGTTTAGAAGAGCTAAAAGGCTGGAAGGCAACTACATTTTACCATGTCACTGACCACTGACATTGGAGCTTTCTATTTTTCCTGAAAATTGTAGAGTATTCAGTGAATACATTGAATACCCCGACGCTACGCCACTGGTGGCACCTATATCTTCTCTGCTAAATGTCCCTTTGAATCTGTAACAGGTGGACTCCCACAAATACACTCGTGTTTCCTTCTCCATCTCTGATAATCAACTGAACTCCAACTCTAATCACGTGTTAATCATTCTATTCAATCATTCGCATGTAACAACAGAGTACATCTAACAGTACAAAGAGGTACAATGATTAATGATACAATAACTAAGTTAATTTAATACATACATTACAAATCACCTTACAAAGGTTCTGTAGTTATAGTTAAAGTTTT
Source organism: Cassiopea xamachana (assembly GCA_900291935.2). Lineage (NCBI taxonomy): Eukaryota > Metazoa > Cnidaria > Scyphozoa > Rhizostomeae > Cassiopeidae > Cassiopea > Cassiopea xamachana. The sequence continues at coordinate 4,044,957 of OLMO02000262.1, read as the reverse complement.
TAGCTGTTTTACAAGGATCCTTAAAGCATGTAAATAAAATACTTTTTTCGATCAGATACATCAAACATGGGCAGTTTTTACTTGTTGAATTGTATATCCTGTATAAATATTATTTAGATTTTCGTAAGATTTTCTTAACATTTTCATAAAATTTCATTAGGATTTTCATTAAAATTTCTTAAGATTTCATTAAGATTTTCCTATGATTTTCATAAGATTCTCATAAAATTTTCTTAACAGTTTGGCCACTTGAGCCTTAACTTCTTATAAGCTTTTTCTTTTAAAAAACGTATATAGTAATCAGACTTTAAGGTATTACTGAACTGATCAAATATATATCATTGTTTCTCCAGTAAGAACCATTTCTCTGATTTGAAGTTTGTATCTCCTTTATAAGAAATACATCACACCTGAAAGTGAAAAGGCTGTTTCTTATAAGTGGGACACTACTGCACGTGTTTACATGGGGCATGATTTTATCTCCAGAACCTCCTCCGACCCATCTTCTAGTTTTCTTGCCCAGATTTTATGCGACTTTAAAGTAATTCAGCATAGCATTTGTTCAGAGAAGACATAGTTTAGCCATTGCATTTTTATCGGTACTAGGTCATATAGAAGTGATCAGGGGTGTAGAGCTAGGGGAGCTTAAGTGGGCTCAGTCTCCCTAGTTATTTTACTTTTATTTTAGGGGGCTAGAGCCTCTCTAGTTATTCCAAGCAAACATTGATTCAGAGCAAAAAATGACAAGGCTATGAGATTCTCTCTCATGTTCCTAGAATAATCAACATCACTGTGACACGTTTCTAAAGAGAGGTTCTTCCAACGGCTTCCTTTATGTTCAACTTCGTCATAACATAAAACCATCATCTTCCCAAAGAAGCTACTTTTCAACCACCTTCAGGAGTGGAAATTGTATGAAACTCCATTCCCCAACAGATAGCACCGTTCAATTTGCAGATCAATTGAATCGCTTTGCAGGGTAATAATGCCTTGCCACATATGAATTTTAGTGCACCTTCTGGCGTAGACTCAGGCACGCAGGAGAGGGGGGCAGAAGGGAGCAAGCGCCTATCCTGCCTTTCATTTAGAGGAACAGGAGGAGTAAAAGTGCCCTTTTTGAAGTACAATAGAATCCTTTTTTAGACATTGATTCTTGTGGCTTGCCGGACTTTGTATCAACAAAGGAAATCAAAAAGTTATATAAACAAGCAAAATATTATTGTAAGGGAGAGTAATTTGTATAATTCTGCGAAATATAGGTCCTGCTAAAGGATGGAAAAAGAATGCCTCAAAGAGATGCCTTGGGTCCCATTGAGGTGCTCATGCAAGTCGGTGCCCTTTGCTCCTATTGGACCCCCTTGCTCCAATATTAAACCGGCATACCTGCATAGAGTAACTTTCTTTCGGGGCAATAACGTGAGATCTTGTTTCGAACATTGGGCGATGGGACAGCAAAAGCAAGAGTTGTCGTAACTTCTTTGTATTTCGTTTTCAAGTTAAAGGATTAGTTTTCACTCTGCGAACAGATAGCAATTGTGAAGTAGCTTTTATACCATGTTCCAAAAGGCGTTTTCTAGAGGGCGTAGCTCAGAAAAACATTCCTGGGAGCAAGCCACAAGATCCCACCCCTCTCCCCCTCTTCTTCTACAATAGTCCTGTGTTGTGAAATGACATAGGGGGCTTGTGTGCCTCCATTTTCAGTGGCGCTAGGTGCTTCCGGCAAATCAGTGAATTCATCTCCGCCGTGCATTACACTTGATATAAATGCAACTTGGTATCAATCAATTGAGATTTTTCAAAGTTGGCAAAGACGACATTTTATCTACCGTTTACTACTGCAATAATGGTATTCT
>OLMO02000262.1:4004863-4020976 GCA_900291935.2 Cassiopea xamachana | reverse complement strand
GCATGATTTAGGCAACGCTAGCGCAGATAAGGCAACAGCAAACGCCCCCAATGTGCCCATAGCCATAAGTGCACCCGGCAGGCCTAAGCGAAATGCAGCGCTTATTGGAGAACTACGTAGGCAGGATGGTATGAAAAAGTAGTGCAGTGTATGCTTGATTATATTATTCGAAAATGTTATCGTGTTTTGTTAAAGGTAGCTTAATGATTATTGGATGATTTGTTTGATCGACTAGCGATCAAACTGGGGGAATGTGTTGTGAAGGGCCGCAGCGGAGGACTAAAAGGGGCACTGGGCTCTTGTTTCGGGCACTTCCGTTGCGCCTTCTCGGCATGCTCTCCCTATGCCTTCATTATACGACTATTTTAGCGTGTATATGTGGCAGATGCCACTGAGGATTTCAGAATTGCATTGGACTTGAGAGGAGTAGAGTAGAAATTGATTATCATGTAAATAGCTTGTATTTGATTCATTAGGACAAATTTCACATATAGTCCTTTTCTTGTCTCTCGCTCGCCCAATTTACAAAAGAACCTATTTCGTGCTTCAAAAAAGCTGTAGTTACTCAACAAGGTGCATCAATACAGTGAATTCACTTGGCTTCTTGTTTAGACCCTGCAAGCACTCGCATGAATCAAGGGCGAACTGAAACTCAAAGCGTTCTGAATTCAGTTTGAGCTTGAGAAGTACTTCAAGAAACAGAGCGGCGCGAGTAGTTTTTGTGACGAGCACTATACTTCTGTAGCATAGAAGTTCTAGACAAATAGCACATTGAAATCGCTACCTTGTTCAAAGTAAGCTGTACCAAAACAATGCGAATGCGACAATGGTTTAGAATGTAACTTGTACTGACGCATTTTGTTACAGGACAAATAGTTCACCACATATTCATGTTCTGCAGATGCTTAATTCGATAAAATAAGAAACTTTTAGAGCTAAAATGTAGCCACAAATTTAGACACTTTTAGTACTACGCCTTGAGCTAGGTTTCTTATAAAAACCGTGCATTTTCAAAGCTGACGAACTGAGACAAAGGATACTGCACCAGTTTCCTACCAATTTACCAATGGATTCGCAGCCTACCTTCACTCTCACAAAAATACATAAAATTTCCCAAAGGCCAGTCCTTAGTATGTGAAACCATAAGGAAAGAGGAAATCCTCTTTGAACAAAATCCCGGAACAAAAATCAAGAAACAAAACCGCAGAATAATCAGAAAATGCCCGAGAGCTTCTACGTAAGCACGGTGTTCTGTGGGGCTTAACAACATTAAGTGAAGGGCGCTGCGAAGGAATGTGGGAGATGGTAACCTGGGCAGAGGCAAGTCCAGAAATAGCTTGGTGATAGTGAAGTACATACATCATAGCATTACAAATGGTAACATACATTTCTCTCTACAATCTTTCTAAATATAAAGCAGGGCCTGTTAACACAAAGCCAAGGGAGTAGCTGTCAACCCACTTCTCATGCTTTCCCCCTTCCTGTAATAGAAATTTACAAAGTTCTGTTCACTCCACTGAATGGTTTTTCATTCTCTTTGATGCTACAGAATATGGCTTTCTGAGGAATTCTCAAGGATACAGTATGCCTTCAAGCTCCATTATTATGTTTCTCTCTACAAGATATGATTCCTTTAGGGATTGATCATTAATTATTCCAGGGGAGAGGGTGAAAGATATCAGGGAGGGGGCCAAAATTTTATGCACTAAATAGGCAGGGGAATAACAGTTAAAAAAACTTTTTACGAAGAAGAGACATGAAGTCCTTTCTGAAGTGTTAGAGAAGGGTCCAAAATTTTAAGCTAAATCTGAAAGGGGGGACTCTATCAAATACATGAAAATGTTAAATAAGGGAAATAGTGCAGAGCTAAACACAATTTCATCACACTGAGATCAAACAACAGTTACTCAAGGCAGTTCATCCATCAACACAAGTCAATTGTTTTTCAACAATGTCCTCTGCAAGTAAAGAGTCAACAGAAATAAAACACTAATTAAGAGGCACGAATAGTTTCATATATAACTCTCTACCTGTTGTAATCCTATAATATAGGTCAATGTCACAATAAATAGGATGGGAAGTTAGTATCAAAACTTTCTCCCCATCATGTAACGTTAAGCCTTGTAGAAGGTAACCCTCTTTACGAATGCAACAATTTTGCAGTTGATATCTAAACAACTTACCGAAGTTTGTGCCTTTCTGCAAAATAACAATGAATCATATGTGAAAAATAATCCTCCCAAAATTTGATCCTGTGTCCCAAATCCCATTGTCCCTGGTATTTGATTTGCACTTTTGCACTGCTCTGAAATTCCTATCATTGAAGTTACTTAATCCAAAGTTTGTGGAGGCAGCAGTGATTTGTGGCTAAACATGAGACCCATGCATGAAATACAAGATCAACATGCGGTCATTGTTTGTCCACCTTGAGGAACATGATGGTCCAAATCTTTTTCCATGATCTAATTAGATGTCCTGGCTTATATGATTAGAATACTTGCACATAATGCTGGGTAATTTTGTTCCTTTCCAAAAGTTATATGGCCTAGCAACATTTTGGTAATTTGAATCCAAATATGGGTCCAGATATGGGTGCAATTCCTACACCTCCATTGTCATAAAAGGGTTTAGCTAAGACCTAATGGTTTTGATGTGCTGCCACAGACCTGGACATCCTGTTTTTGAATAAATCCTTGTGCCCATGCTTTGACACATGCAGGTCCTAATTTTGATAAGTATGATCCATGTAAAGGAATCCATGCATGGCACTTTGCTCAAGACCTTATGAAATGGTCACTGACATGACATCCCTAAATTCGGCATGTTGCCAGTATATGAACTGGAAAGTGGATGAATTTAACTCCATTTTCTCCTAGGTTGATCATGGATGGTCTGCATGACTCCTTGTCAGATTTGACATGTCCTTATTGACCTTATCCGGCAGCAGCATGCTGCAATTTATACCGAGTGTGTTTTGATTTAGTGTGTACGTGTTTTTTCTGAATGATCCTCAAATCTAAAATAATGTAACAAAGATTTATAGCAAAAATCATTATGAATGTGAAGGTTACATAAGCAGTAACACTCTAGATTTCTCTACACTGAGGAAGGTCACCAATATTGTAACCACACTTGGTCTTAATTTTAGTTAAAATATGCTTTACATCCAAACACTAAATAAGTATTTTGCATCAGAAAAATACTTGCCGTGCATATTCTACCAAACTTTAAATAAGACAAACATACATTCAAGCAATGTCAAAATGCACAACAAGGGAAAGTTTCAAAAGTACCCTAGCCCTCTAGATTTTATCATGTTCTTGATAAAAAGCTAATCTGTGAAGCCAAAAGTCCAACATTTCAGCTAGGGAGTTCTCCTCCCCAAGAAATCACAACAGCTCCAGTAATAGCGACATCAAATAGAAAGAAATTAAAAACATTTTGTAAGAACTGCATCAAAGATAAAATCATTCCTGAACATATAAAATAGCAGATCAAAAAGGTGCAATATACATAGATCAAACAATAATGTCTATGAAGCAATGGCTACAATTTGGAATGGAACACACTGTGTGAAAAGCCTAATACTTGCTGGAAACAGTGAAAATATATCAGGGAAATGAGAAGATAACTGTATTGCATAAAACAATTGATTAGGGTTGGTGGTACATACTACAAAGAAAATATTTAAAGGCAACAAAATGGGCCATTAGTTGGTTCACCATAATTACACTTAGCCACCTAAACACTTAAAGACAACTTTCAAATAATTACTTTGCAGGCAGAAACATTCCCAACTGTGCACGTATAACTAAGACTATTGGACATTTCTATTAAATAGTGGTAGGTTTTCAGCTCCATCCAAATCTTTTCCAAGAATATAATTTCAAATGTGTGCTTAAAACATGTAGTGCTAGTTTTGTGCCTTCTATGTATGCAAACCTACTACACAATTATTACCTTGAAGTCAAAATGTTTTGAATTCCAAAAAACTGTTCTAACATTTGGACTCAATGTGTCTCAACAAAGGCTGTTCAACAGTTAATGTTGTGAAGGTGACCTGGAACGTCTGGAGATAGAACGTGATCTGGACCTGGATTTTGATCGTGAATAAGACCTTCTTCTTGGTGAATAGCTGCGGCTGCGACTACGGCCTGGGCCATCTTCTTTCACTTTCACATAAGCTGTTTCCCCCTGTGAAAGAGAAGAAACACATTAGCACGTGTTGTTTTTTAATAAGAAAAAGTTTATAAGAAAATGAGGGTCAAATTGTCAATGTCTAAAGAAAAGCAGGAGCCTCAATTTTCCAAATGTAAGTTTCTGTATTGGCCAGAAATTGATATTTTGTTATTATTGCATTCAAAATGTTAAAGATGGAATTAAAATTCAAGTATACAATATTAATAACAAATGCGTAACCCATTTTAGCCAGTTTACTTCAGAAAAAGTTAAGAAAAATTCAAGAAAATCTCAGGCTCCATTTCGGGAAAAGTCAAGAAAATTGAGATCAGGCAAAACTATGGTTTTCTTATAAAAAAACGTGTAGTCAATATGAAATGATAACTTTTTATAGCATATATCAATTGTTACATGAAGAGGAACAGATAGTCGAGTTACAAAAAAGTTGTAAGTACAGAATTTGCTTTCCCAATGCCTAACTCTTTACCCCATGCTCCATATAGTTTCAATATATTTTGTAGAATTAAAATCAAACAAGTCATATACAAAATGCTAAAAACAGGGCTGCTATTAATACCATAATTAAACACAAAATCATGGTAATATTCTGTAGAGAAATTGAAACTTATGAAACTGAGACAATAGGGCTTATATAAGGAGGCAGTGATTACTAACACCCCACCAATATTTGTATCAGTATCATTGCCTATCAGACACCCATTCAAGATTTTCATTCAAGGTTAAACATGATGTTAGGCCAAATGTTAGATCGTCTGCACAAGTATTTAGGAACCATTTACTGAGCAGGAAGTTGACAGTTCCTGGTATAATTTCCTTGTTGCTAATATCAAAGGAACTACAATTACCTCATGCGATTTAAACTTTGAATCACTCAAATTTTTCACTGCCCATCTCATGTCATCACGTCTGGCAAACTCAACAACTCCAGTGCCATCACGGAACACATCCGTGTAAACAACATCCCCAGCCTCTCTCATATGATCCTTCAGATCCTGCCAGCTCCCTGACGGTGGCAGCCCAGAAACTAGCACCCTATAGTCAGACCTCCTTGGGGGTCCTCCTCCTCTACCACGGCCACGTCCACCAAACCCTCCTCTACCACGTCCACCCCAAAATCCACCACCTCGAGAATCTCTTCCTTGCTTTGGAAACTCGACTCTGATTCTTGATCTACCAATTTCGTATCCATCTCGTCCTCTAACAGCATCATCGGCATCTCTGCAAAAACAAGAAGGCAACTATGATAGCCAGGGTGTGCAGAAAATACATCTAAAGCTAAGCAAGGTGATTTGTTGAAGTGCATCTCAAACGAAACTTGACTCAAACACCTATCACAACAAATAAGTTAATAAATATTACCTATGATCATCAAATTCGATAAAAGCGTAGGGTGTCCCTCTGCCTTTAGGCAATTTCAATTCGACATCCTTTATGCTTCCATACTTGTAAAAAACATCCTCAAGATCTCTAACTCTGATATCATCTGGAAGGTTCCCAACATAAAGGCGACATTCGTTAGAATTTGAACGGTTCATACGCGGAGGTTCATCACTTCTGTAAGACATTTTGATACTCTAACAGGACGAGCAAAGACACGCTATTCTACTCTGAACACGTTTCTTCTTCGCGTTGTTTAGACGACCAGGGGGTAATGCAAAAAGCATAACATAGAGAAAGGGGCTAATTTTAGACATAAACTGTAAAATATGGTGTTTCTGTCTTACATTGTGGTAACATATGATTCATATTTTGCTCTCATTTCTACACAATAGCATAATATAAGTAAAATGTTGTAAGAGTTTTTCGTATCAACAAGTCAAGGAGTCTCCAATCCCCCCTGCAAAATGTAAGAAGCCTCGTTTTAAGGCGGCGGTCAAAGCCATCATTTCTATCAAAGATGCTTATACGCTCAAAGTGTAACCTGGGAAATAAAATTTTCCATACAATGTTACCAGAAACTAGACATAACTAGCCAATCATTTTCCAGTATTTAGCATCACTATAGTAATGGCATAGCTACCAGGATAATGGTGTAATGACTGCTCGCGCCACTATTATCAGCGTTTACATGTTGGAGAAATAGCGAACAGTAGTTAGCTTCCACAAACACAACAAAAGAGCACACACATCTAGCAATATCAAAAACGACAGTAAGTTTTCTAGTTTTTTCTAGCTTTCATTTTCTGCCATCTGGAGTTATATCGAATAAGAAGCAAACACGGTCATAGTTAAGTCAGCAGAGCTGCCCACATGGTTGTGAAGGCCCTGTTAGGGAAATGATAAACAGAACCAACTCGATGGGCGTGAGAAGCTGTTGTGAGTGAAGCGTTTTTGTTCAGAGTGAAAAACAACGTTACATCCTCATTTTTTTGGGAATTGTGTTTTCCAATTATTGCCAAATCATGCAGACACTTTAGTCAGTAGTGGGTGCTATGGTGACAGCGTCAAAGAGCCTAGCAACCACTGCTAGACACAAGTGGTCATTACGAATTGTGAAGCCCAGCCTTAAATGATTAGTCGAAGTTCATTTATATTGGATACATTTAATGTTGTCTGGTGGAATTTCAATTTAGGATGGCTCCCAAATAGCCATAAATTTTATATCAGATAGTAATGCAATTCTACTCTGTCCTTAGATGAGTGAGAAAAAAGCAGTTATCAAAAATGCAGACATGCCTGAGGAGATGCAAAGCGATGCAACCGAATGTGCAAAGCAAGCTTTAGATAAATACAACATTGAAAAGGATATTGCTGCTTTCATCAAAAAGGAGTTCGACAAGAAGTACAATCCAACATGGCATTGTATTGTTGGAAGAAATTTTGGGTCATATGTAACTCATGAAACGAAGCATTTCATTTATTTCTACATGGGACAAGTTGCTATCTTACTGTTCAAGTCAGGGTGAATTAAAGAGAGAACTAGTTTTGATCTTGACACTGTACATAACTGCACCATAGAATCATTAGCTATCCATTCATCGGATACAATGCTTCTATCTTAGATTTAATAAATATTTTTACTATTTAGTTTCTTTGCATTTTGTGTTGGATAGCACATTGATAGAGTCTCTCTATGGCTTATCATTTGTCTTTGGTTCATACTCTTTTTTTAATTCAGGATTTTGTTGGGATTTGGCCAAGATAATATGGTCATATAGTGGCTTTATAATCTGGTCTCCAGCCAAAGGATATACTACCAACTTAACACATTACTTCTGGTCACTATGCTTGGTAGTATATAGTAGAGTGCTGCCACATGTGACACTCAAAACTACACACAAGGCACTCATGTCCCAGGATGGAGGGAGGCACAATTTGTGTTGGGGGATCATTCAGCATAGCACCTCTGGTTGTAGTGAGGGTAAAAATGTTTAGTTTAGCATTAGGTAATGAGTGAATGACCACTAGCACCTTGCTTAAGTAGCTTCAGACCTATTCAAACCTGTGATCACTAGATTGGCAGTACGATGAGAGTGCTGCTTTATTAAATATTTACATGATTCATTACAGTTAGTCATTGGTAGCAGGTACCTTTAGGAGTTTTTCATTCACTGTCCGATGGTTTCTGGGTAGTATTTATTATATGGGCTTGTGGCTACTCAAACATTTAGTTCTATATATTCTATATATTTTGTTAGTACCTGTGGTTTTATAAGAAAACCATCATTTTGCCTCAGCTTCAATTTTCTTAACTTTTCCCAATATTGAGCTGAGATTTTCTAAAATTTTTCTTAGCTTTTACTGAAATAAACTGGCTAAAATAGTTTACACTTTTGTTATCGATATTGTTTACTTGAATTTGAATTCCATTTTTAATATTTTGAATGCAGTAATGACTAAATATTTTTTGGCCAATAGAAACACTAAATTTTGGAAATTGAGCCTCATGATATTCTTAAGTTTTGACCATTTGGGCCTTATTTTCTTTTAAACTTTTTTCTTATAAAAAAGATGTTTAGGTAGATTGATTGGCTTGTGGTGTCCTTAGGAAGAAAAAATTTTTGTAATGAGATTTCTGCTTTGTATTTGAAGACAGTGCTATCATTTTATGCATTTGCCAGCCAGCAATTGGAGCTTTGTGAATATGTTGACTATTTTAAATCAGGAAAAAAAGAAAGTACTTGCTAGCTAATTAGTAGCAAAACATGGGCCACAATATTTAAAGATTGTACAACAAAGAACAGTATCTTGTTTGGCGTATGTAAAATGTGGAATTGTTTCTCTAAACCGAAGCTAGAAATTGCAGGATGCACAGGATTAAGGTGCTAAGATAAGTCTTTAGCTTTCAAACTGGATGGAAAGGTAATTGAGAGTAGTTGGCTGCTTAAATTCTGTGCATCAGTCTGAGTTTAGTGAATGGAATGAGATAATGTTAGGCCACAACCTCTTAAGAAATTGCTTGTGAGACTTTAGAAGTGATCAAGTGAAAATTTGGAAAGGGTCCTAATAGCTATATTGTGAGAAGTTTTGTATTCTTTGATGGAAGAACAAATCTGTATTTTGAGACTTGTTGCAGCACAGGATTGTAATGCTAAAGTGCTCAGGGGGCACAACTTTGTTAAATCCAATGAAGACTTAGGAGGATGTCAGCGGCATTGTGGCACTTGCAGAAAAAAGTAGGAGGGGGAAATTCAAAGGTTTTCTGATAAAATTCAAAACCTTTATCTTTAATGGCAAAAGCCCAAAAAGTGTCCAAAGAGCAAGTAAACTTGCCAAATATCTAAAGGGGGCTGCAGCCCCAATGCCCCTGGGACATGGCTCCCCTCAATGCCAACCGTTAGAAGTCTTTCCTTTTGACTTTGCTTAGAATTTCCAAGCCATTTTAATGTTGTATTTGAAACACAAATTTGGAGTTGGGAATGAGTTTCCACAAGGCAGATGGGCGAGGTCCCCAAATATTCTGTCTTGTTTTGTTTAGGGCAGGGCTTCCTTGAGGGGGCTTAGTCTGTAGCAGCCAAAAATGGTCAGTAAGGCATGTTGTTTTTGAGACAATACCAAAATCAAAAAGAAGGAGAAAGTCAGAAAATAAAATCAAAAGTACAACATACAACCTCCAGTTTATTTATCGAAAAAGGGGCAGACATAAGAGTTTTAAGATGAAGTTAGACAAGGTATGAAAATCGAATGACCGCCATGGAGATTATTCGACGATAGAGGATTATTTTGCGAAAAAAATATTCTAGGGTGGGGCTTATCTGAAAGATGGAATGGCTAATTCGAGGTTGAAGACAAGTTAGCCTCCCAATTTGCCTATGTGAAGGAGACAGTAAGGCATGCTGGGATTTGCATGATCGCTGTGCGCGTGTCTTTTCAAGATGGACGGTAGTAAATTAATTCGGTCAACTACAAATGAGTGCCGTCTGTACGTCGGTAATCTCCCAAAAGACATCCGTGAGAAAGACCTTGAAGATGTGTTTTACAAATATGGACGGATAACAGCAGTTGATATCCATAACAGATATAACCCAGCATTTGCCTTTGTGGAATTTGAAGATCACAGGTAGGTGCCAATGAGTAGTATTCCCATTCACTCAAAATTAAAAAATCCACAGTGATTTTTATTATGAGGTATCTGGGTCATTAGCCTGTTGGGCCATCTTCCTAGCTAAATAGAAAAAGCAAAGTTTAAACATTTGGATCAATGTTTTTAAAAAAGATTTTTAATTCATTTCAAAATTTCTTGACAAGTATTATTAATGCTTGGGGGCCCACCCAATTTTCCAACTTGCTCACAATTATTGTCACCCCCTTCTATTCCAAACTGGAAAGGACCAACAATATTTTTATTATGGAAGATACCCCAAAGTACCCTGTTTCTGATCAGCTTTTTGTAGCCTGTTTTTTGAATGCTTTTTAAGTTATGTGCTGAGGCCTTGTGGACTGTGGAGATGGCATCTGGGCTACATGTGGCTTGAGTGCCATTATTTGAATGGCCTGATGTAGATTGTAATGTTATGTTATGTTACTTTAAATAGGCTCTCTGTGACCCATGGCATTAGTTCGAACTCAAACAATCATTTAGCACTGGCACTGCAGTCTTTTATTAGTGCCTTTCTTCTTAATCATTTGCAACCAGGCTAGTACATTTCTGGGCCTGGTTAATGAGGCGATGCCGTGGTGCATAGATTACTTTGTTATTGTTGTTTTTTGTGTTGAGGTATGTTTAAAAGAATTGTAAATGCCATTCATAGCCAGAACCAGATGACTTTATGTCCATTTCTGCTATGAACGGCATAGAAAATTGCAGATGTATACTTTGTGTTTGTTTCAATGATGAAAAAGTTTGTAATGATCATGACCTACACAGCTAGAAAGTTCACAAAATGTTTTTGGGTGTTATCTGGTGTTGTGGAGAATGAACTGGGAAGCAAGATGAGTCCTGTGGCAAGAACAATGAAATTATGGTTTAGTAGAGACCTTGTAGACATTAGACACCAGTGGTGTTTATCTTGGGCTGCAGGCCTGGCTATCAGGTGCTTGTTCATTAACTGGGCTAGTTTTGAATATAGCACTTATTCTTATCAGAGTTTAATTGGTGATATGGCCATCCAAGGTGCATGCCATGCACTAAGGTCCGAAGATCTCTGGCATGGAGTTACTATTCCTGTTGGCATGGTGGCATGGATATTGCCGAAACTATACTCTGGCATACTGGCATAATAAAATGCAATTAATAGTGCAGGGTTCTTTTAATTGTTTTGCCTCAGGTTTGTGCCAACCTTCAATGTTGGTGTGCACCTAAGGAGATACGGGCATACCCTCAGTGTAAGTTTTACACAGAATGCAACCTGGATGATCATTAATGTCATTAGGAATCTCACTTGCAGTTTATCTGTCAAAATTGCTTGATTAAGCTCCCCCCTTTAAATATTGTCCATCCATTTCCAGAAAACAATAAATAAGTACCCCCCTCAAATAAGCACCCACCCTTTAAAAGGGCCCATTCCTTTGTCTTCAAAAACAGGGCTTCTTTGTTCTGGTATTTTATTTACAGAAAAAGGAAAAGTCAACCAACATGAATAAAATAACAGTTTATTTAGGCTTCCCAACAACTCATTGTCAATTATTTTTTCTCTTTTTCTCAAGCTTTTGCACTAAAACATTGCAAATTTAATGTCATATGTCACTGCTGTGTACTTGGCTAAAACCACCAAGCCAATTTATTACTTTCTTTGCCAACAACTTCAGTTTTCAAGTTTTTCTTTTCTCAATATCTATTGTCTTTAGCTTTATTTGAATTACCCCAAGATCTATTTAAATAAATAAGCACCAACCTCATATGTGTGCCACCCCTTGAATAATCCTACCTTCCCTTGCAGCTCAAATAGTTTATCAGCACCTGGATGCTTAAACAAGACATTGAGGTAATATAAAAAAGTATTTCAGTTTGATTTTTACATTTTGTTCTGCCAGGGATGCAAAAGATGCTGTTCATGGTTGTGATGGATATGATCTGGATGGATACAGAATCAGAGTTGAANATTCCCTCGCAGTAACTCAGGAAGAGATAGGGATGAGCCTTTCAGCAGAAGTTTTAGCCGTGGAAGAGGAAGGGGACGAGGAATGGGCCCTCCAAGAAGGTCAGACCACAGAGTATTGATATCTGGCCTGCCTCCAACTGGTAGCTGGCAAGATCTGAAAGATCACATGAGAGAGGCTGGTGATGTGTTATATACTGATGTTTTTAAAGATGGCAGTGGTGTGGTTGAATTTGCAAGAAAAGATGACATGAAGTGGGCCATTAGGAATCTTGATGATACTAAATTTCGATCCCATGAGGTATATTGTTCAATTGTATTTGTATCATTTTCAATGTTATCTGCTTTTGATTTACTTCAGCTATGTAAATTTTTGTGTATCCATTGTTATGATTATTTTAATTGTCGTCTAATGCTGCTTTTATCATTTTTCATTTACAGTGCATTTTATATTTGCTTTGTTGTATTTTGATCCATGCATCACCTTTAGCATATGCTTTATTGATGTGTCACAATTTATGGAGGGGATGCTCCAGCATAAATGTATAATATCAGTCCATGCCCAGAGACATGTGATCGCATATGTGCGTCTCCACACACTTGCTAAATCCCCAGCACATACGAAATATGGCCCATACCAACATCACTATCAACCATGCAATCGCACATAACAAATAGGAACTGTGATGCCACAACTGCAGCACTATTGACTGTCACCTTTTGCTTTGATAACTCTGCTTTATCCTGTTTGACAGTAAGTGAGACATTTCACATGCTTCAGCAACAAGACACTCTGTATTTTGGATACACAAATCTTTGATTGCAAATGCAATTCCCAATATTTATGAGCAATTGCTTATGTAAATAAGGTCACATGTGAATTGATGCTCAAGTACCAATTTCTTCCAGGCATGGACTGTAATACACTTATGATTAAAACACCAATCAGAAATAGACACATCTTTTTAAATTCCTCAATGCCTGCAATAATGGCAATTGCAGTTTCTGTGCTTGCCATGAGTTACAGATCTGAAATTTTCTTGTTTGTGTTTAACATTTTTATGAATAGCTCAATGCCCATCTTTGCTCACAAATATAAGAAAAATATGGCATCTTTAGATGTCAGATGTATTTTCATTAAACAAAGCTGGTAAGGGAAGATTTGCTGCATTTTCACCACGTACCATGTGTATAGTATCATGCTAGTTTAGAGTGGGTTGAATGGCAGTTTTTTTCATACCTCTTCTGTATTTTATGCTGTGCTGTGTAAAGCAAGTATTATCTAGGGAATCCCAGGAAAGTTAGCTGGTAGTAATGTTAGTTAAAATTAGGCTTTGATTATTACAAATTTCATCAGCTGTCCAATCCATTGACCAAGTTTATAGATTTAACAAAAATCAAATATATTAGAACTAAGTTTTTTGCTTGGAGTTTGTTCTTTTCTTTAGTTGAGTTGAGAATTTTTTTGCTACCTTTATGAAATGGCTGTATGACAAATGCAGCTTTATAATCTTTTTTGCATTATGACATTTCACTATTAATACTTTGTATCCATTGTGACACTGATCATTGAAATGGGAAAACTAGAATGTGAACTGAAGTGTAAGTTAAAAAGTATCAAGTTCTGTGCCAGAAATATTCATTCCACTTATATATTGTTTATTCAACATTTTGGTTTTGAGCCTCAAATTTTCTTTGATTTCACACTCATACTTGATACATTTTTAATCATTCCATCCTTAGCTGGACATAACGGTCAGACAGGGATAATATTCCATCAAATGGTGTTTTGGTCACAGCTCTCAGGACAGGATTTGTATCTGAGGACAGGACAAGTTCTAGGAGACCATTCACCCATAAGTGACAGGCCTAATGATAGCTCTTTCCGAAGGAGCAAAATCTAATTTCAGATGACCCATGGTTTATCATGGATTCAGATGACTGCAATTAAATATCCTCAGTAATGTGATCCTACCTTCGGGAAAATCTAATTTCAGATGACCCATGGTTTTTCATGGATTCAGATGACTGCAATTAAGTATCCTCACTATTGTGATCCTACCTCAGATGCAACAAAATCCTCATGGATTTAGTTTTTATTCAATTCCATGCAAGCAGTTGCCTTTAAATTTGACAACAGTTGAGGAGGAGTTTTAGGGTCAGTGATCAGCCATGGATACTACCAAACTAGGTGTGGATTTATTTTCAAATTCTGCACAGATGTGCAGTAAGGTGGTGACAATTTCTAGCAGGAAAGAGTATGATTTTCATAAAATGTTATACCATTGCATTAGTCCCTCTATAGGCAATTTTAGTTATTATTTCCTGAGTACATTGTATTTTTACTTAAATCTTGGTAAAGCAGGAAGGTGGTATAGAACTACATCATAGTATTAATGCTAGCAGTCCATGTTGTAAGTGATATACAGCACATGTAGTATTTTGTGCATGCAAGTGATTTTGCATATGGGATCGCATTGTCAAGAGCATTTTACATATGTATCAAGCAGGCCAGGACACAATACCAATCAAGTATAATATGCTATAGATTTATACTATCAGGTTCATGTATACTATTTTTTATAAATGTCAACTGTTCATACGGACCACATAGGAAGTTGATTCTAGCAGCAAGTTTTCTCTTAAAATTACATAATTGTATTTACATTAAAAGCACTCAAAACTTTCCTATGTGTGTGGGCGTGTACATTAGTGATCACTTGTGCAAAATGGCAGGGACTGTGATAGATAGGTTTAGCACCCAAATGAGAGCCAATGCATGAACAGAGTTGATGAGTGGAATAAATTCTTAAATGCCTGCCTCAAAATTATAAGCAGTGTATTGGAATCTAGGATTCAGTCATCCACTGAATCTAGGACATTGAAGTGATGTGTATTGAACTTCTGTTTATACATCATTTCCAAGACTGAAACATTGAGTATTTGGTACAAAATCGAAAGTCTTTGTCACTTTTAGCAATGTTAGAGGTTATCTCGCTAGCAGAGATTGGAAACAGTATAATTGACCCTGAGTGAATGCTTTGTCATGTAAGTTTAATTGACATTCTTCACCCAGTTGGTTTTGCTTATAAATAGTGGTGCTGGTCGCTACAGTGCAACCTTCAATGTACGGTGGTAAATGTGAAAAGTGAACGCTGCTCTCCCATAGCTTTGTGCATCTGCTAGCATTTAGCAATAAAATAGTTTCAAGAGGACTGAACTTTGTAGGGCATACACCAGTTACCAACCGCCTAGTTTGACTTTTCAATAGCATGGTTCAGACAAATTCTGTCCCAAACAATAGTGCACTTTGCAACGTTTGTGCCACGGCAGAACGTCAATGTGCCATTACTTGTGGGATCTATGAAATGCAGTTTAACCTTTGGACACCTTGCTATTGTTTTTATTATTACATTCTAATTTGGCATTTGTAGGACATTATAGTTTTCTGACGCTGCGGTAGACAGCGATTTTTCTTGAAATCTATTTATTTATGTTTTAATTGTTTTCCCTAGGGTGAAACTTCGTACGTGCGAGTGAAAGCAGATGGCCCTGGCCGCTCAAGAAGTTTTTCACCAGATAGAATATATGGAGGTCGCTCCCGCTCACGATCTCCTAGACGTTCAAGGAGCCCTCGACGCTCAAGGTCTCGTAGCCCGCGTAGAAGACGAAGGAGATCTACATCACGCTCTCCAAGAAGGTCTTACTCTAGATCACCAAGGCGATCAAAATCTCGCTCGAGGTCACCAAGACGATCAAAATCTCGCTCGAGGTCACCAAGGCGATCAGGCTCAAGGTCACCAAAAAGGTCCCGTTCAAGGTCACCCAAAAGGTCACGCTCAAGATCACCAAAAAGGTCACGCTCAAGGTCACCAAAGAAGTCACGTTCAAGATCACCAAGAAAATCGAGAAGTAGAAGATCGAGGTCTCATTCTGGTAGAAGGTCTTATGATCGATCGAAATCAAAATCGCCTCGTCGCTCACGTTCACATGATAATTCACGTGAAAAATCACCATCAAAGTCAAGGTCAAGGTCAAGGTCAAATTAGATAGATACGCTTCCGTGTGTTGATGTTTGGAACTGCCTATTAACTTTCTATCAGGTTTTTTATAAATCCACTATCCAACTTTAATTTTACTATTATTTACATTTAAATATATAGATAAGTATAAAAAAGTTACTTACCGGAGATTTTTCGTGCAGAGTTCTTGTAAGAACCTCTGAGCACAGGTGCTGATTTTCTCCGAGGGGGCTCAATTTGAAAAAGTACCCACGACGAATACACTTTGTTCTTATATAGATTTATAGCGAAAGTGTCAATGTGTTATCATTATTACGTCAGTTCTTTTTATGTAAGCAGCCGGAATGTGTTCTTTCACAATTTTTCAGGCACCCAGCCCTCCGTAGCATTGGCCAGAAGTGGTTTGAGCCCCC
>OLMO02000262.1:3983320-3994738 GCA_900291935.2 Cassiopea xamachana | reverse complement strand
CATTTGCTAAAGCAAGATGTAAAACATTCCATGGTCGAAAAGATGAATTGGAAAAAATTCGGCGCTATCTCGAAGGTGAATGATATTTTTTGTTTATACTCTGTTAAATATAAAATTGATGATTTAGTATTTCGCATTTCGTGCTATTTCTTAGATCAGTTTTCCTTCTTTGTTTGAATGAGTTAATCTTTCCTTCATTAGCTCACCATCGGTCTTAGGCCCTAGTAACTTCTTAGCTGAAGCTTCTTGTTGAACATTATCATTTTCTATACGAATATTCATATAGTTGAAATTAGACGCTATATTTTGGCAAAAGGTATCGCTGGGACACCATCAACCTTGAGGAAGTAGCCTCCATGGTAGTAATGCAAATGAACGAGAGCGCAATTTGTTGATCAAACTTCATCTCGATTTCAGGTTCAGAAACATGTCCCTTAGTCGTTTATGGTGAATCTGGCAGTGGCAAGACTTCTATTTTGTCCATGGTGCTAAAATCATGTCAAGAGTGGTGTTTTGACGATAGTGCGTTCATAATCAGACATCTTGGTATAACTCCAGATTCATCTCTGCTTCGAAGGCTATTGTCAAGTCTTTGTCAACAAATTGCTCTGCTGATTGGCCAGAATTATGATGCAAAACAAAGAAAAGTGAATGATTGCTACTATCTTTTGTTTCATGAGTTTTGTGTTGCTTGATCCTTCTTGAAGATTACATTGAATTTTGTCAACCTGTGTGTATGATGATGTGATTAGCTTCATTTATAAATAAATATAGATCCGGCTTTGTATTCAATGATTCTGCCTATAATTTCATTGCACATTTATTTTTCATTCAGAAACTGTGTTTTGAAATTTCGTCTTCTTATTAGCTGTTTGTTTCCTTAGTGCTTTGGGTAAGATATCTTGTTGCTGCGACTACATTTGCAATAATATATAGACTATTTGGTACCATGTCACCCTCTGCTACTTGAAGCAAAGTCCAGGATATAGAATGCACAATATACCTGATAAAAATTGCTGCAATACTTGCCAAAAGTCCCTGGGACATTTTCAAAAAATTATGAAAAACTATAGCTTTCTCAGCATTTCATCCAACACGCCTTGATGCACCCCCCTTCCCCAGACGAAATTGATTTAAGTATCTTCTGATTTTGACTACTAGATAGCAAGTGCAATTCTCCTTTGGTCACCGAATTAATTGCAAATTGCACTGCTGAGAAACATCTGTTTGTATATGAGTGTGCATTTGAACTAGCAGTTAAAGAGCTGTATGTTTTTCCCTTTAGATGGTAAAAGTGTTGGCAGACGAGTTTTTGGATTTCCTTCACTCAAGTAAAACTCACTTTTCAGCTGAGAGCCCTTTGATTATCATTCTTGACTCGATAGATCAACTATCTCCGGAAGATGGTGCATTCCAGTTAACATGGCTGCCGACAAGGTTACCACCATGGGTAAAAATGGTGATATCAACGATTTCGAATGATGACTACAATTGTTATGATAATCTAAAAGGTCTTATTCCCGAGAATCTTTTTGTCAAGGTCCCGCGTTTGCCTTTGGATGATGCAGTTCGTATTGTCAATGATTGGTTATCGCTCAACAAGAGGATTCTAACCGAAGGTCAGCGAAATATCCTCCTTGATTCCTTTCAGAAATGTTCTTTGCCAATATTTCTGAAGGTGTCATTCGAAGAGGCTTTAAGATGGAAATCTTATACACCCATAGATGAGATCAGATTGGAATCATCTGTCAGAGGTTTAAATTCCTTTGAGTTTTCTTCATTATTTAGTATTCTTTAATTTAGATTTCCCAGCTTATCTGCAGGTCCACCGAAAGAATTCGGAGGCTCCAGGCCAAAGGAAAAAGATGAGGCCCCCTTCGAGTGAAGCGAGCAGAAAATTTTCATGGTCTAGAAGTCAACTACGGACAAATACTTCTGGTTTACTTTATGAGGCCCCTTGGACCTTGAGGCTCTGGGGAAATGTGCCCCTGCCCCCCTCTCAGCGACCCTACTTATCTGTACCATCATTTTCATTACCTTCCCTTGTCATTAAAGCTTTAATTCTCAGATGCTACGCAATTGTACTAAGCAACCTTTCTCCTTGATAGCTAGGAGCCTCTGAAATGTTATAATCAGCTAGGAATTTTGATAAAATTTAAATACTTTCCTCCTTTTGTGTTTAGTCAATGACATTTGGTATTGCAACGTGTTCACAATTGCGCCCTCTGCTACCTTCTTTATACCATCTGTAGGAGCATCTCCTATATCTTCATCTTCTTTTTCGTGTTCCGTTTCGTTTTGCTCTTTCTTTTCCTTTTCGTCTTCTTTCTCACTTTTTCGTTTTCGTTCACATCTTTTTCTTCTTCTTTTTCACATTTTTTTTAGTTCTCCATTTCGCTTTCTTTTTCTGTTTTTCCCCTTCTTTCCATTTTTTTCGACTTTCTTTCTGTGCCTTGTCTTAGCTAGATTTGCGGTGTGGATTTACCAAGAATTCTTGGGGACGATATAGCAATAGAAAGGGAATGATAGGGGAAGGGAGGACAAGAGTGATAGTTGAATTTTGGTAAAGCGATTCAAATAAAAGTTTGTACAGTGATATATATCATATCTTCATGGGTTTTAAAATATAAATTTTTTTAATGCAAGTAGTATAATTGAAATGGTAGTATACCAGACTGCTTTCCAGGTCCCTTTTTGAACCAGATCTGTGGCGAGTTGAAACCTATATAGAAACTCACCAGTTAAAATTTGGCGAGTTCTGGCGAGTTTTATCGACATTAAAGTAGATGATGGGAAGCGCAAATTCTGTATTAATTTGAAAATAAGTACGAAGACATAAGGAGAGACAATTTAGTTTTCCATCTTTAGATCGAATTATATTGACAATTCCATATTATTCGACAATTCGACAATTCCATATTATACAATCCTAGGGCCGGGCCTGTTCATATGAGCCCGCTAACCGTGACAGTTCACTTTGCGAGATCTAGCCTAACCCACAATTCCCATGCAAAGTGTATTTTCTGTTCATGTGAATGTGGGCTAGCCCGCTAAGTGAGATCTCTTTTGAGCACTGTCCACTTCTCGGTAAGCGAGCTAAAAAATCTTGAAAGCTGTTCGAAAGGTGTTAGCTGACATTGGAATAATGCTCAATTTCTCACGCGACAGTTTATACCCTAGTAGGCGGGCTCATGTGAACAGAACATGTAATTTGTCCCGCTAGGTGAGCTGGCCCGCTAAGCGGGCTCATATGAACAGGCCTCTCGTTGACAGTCCTAGCATCAACTAGGATTGTATGATATGGAATTGTCGAAATAAGTCGATCTAAAGAAGGAAAACTAAATGGTGTCTCTTTTGTTGTCATACTCATTTTCAAATTTATCAACATTCAGGCCAAGTTTGCCCAAGTTTTGCCAGTTCATATAGCGAAACTTCTTTTTTCTAGAGAAAGTTTGGCTAGAATCTTTGGCGAGTAAAAATGCCAGGATGCATATTGGGCAGTATATAATGTTAGAATGATTATTGTAAGCCGAAATTGTCAGATTTTCCTTTTATTGCCTAAATGATTTTACGTTGAATTCGTTTCGAATTTTCCAGGTGCAATTAATGGATTATTTGAAAGGATTGAGAAGCGTCATGGCCGATTGTTTGTTAGTCGTGCGCTGGCTTACATCACTGCTGCCAAAAGCGGTTTAACAGAATCTGAACTTGAAGATATTTTGTCGTGTGATGATGATGTACTTGAAGATGTTTTCCAATACTGGGTACCATCCCTTTTGTCACTTATCAAATTATTTCTATGCTTTGTTTTTCTTTTATTAAGTAATGTCGGGAAAGGCCGTAGGGTCTATAACAAAGCCCCGACAAAGGAAAAGCTAACAAAATGGGGAAGTTTAAGCAGAGAGGGAGATAAGATCAAGTTTGTTGATGTTAGATTTAAAAGATGACAAATTTTAGGATTCAGGGAAAAGTAGTGGGTGGCAATGAGTCCCACAGTTGAGAAGTTCTAGGAATGAAAGATGATTTGTGAGCTAGAGTTCGTGGATTAGGTACTGTCACTTGGAAAGGGTGTGAATAGGTAGAGTTTTTGGTAGTTCGAACACGCCTCACTGGATCAGGAATAATATTCTTGATTTCCTGAGAGCAATGTATGTGAAAATAGCGGTAGAAAATGGAAAGATGCGCAACAAGACGACGATGGGAGAGAGACTGTAGAGAATTGGTGAGGCTTGGATTGTTGATGAGACGGATAGCTTTAGACTGGACTCTGTCAAGAAGATGGAGAGAATATTTAGGAGCACCACCCCAGACATGGCAGCAGTACTCCAGAGAGGGACGAATCTGGGATTTGTATATAGTTGATAGTTGCTTAGTTACTGAAGAATGTAATTGGTGCTCTTTCCATTTGTTTCTAACTGCAGTACTGCATACTATATCGTACTATCCTACTAGTACCACTGTATTTTTAGTACCACTGTTTTAGCCTTTAGTTAGTTTTTCCTAGGTTCCCCATGTTTATTTTCTTTATCCCGGGAATTAGGGTCCGAAACGTCTAGACTTGTCGCATTTCATGGTAATGTCTTAATAATTCTGGAAATATCGGAATTTGAAAAGTCAATAATGCAACCATGTTTCTTAACTTAGCTGAGCTATGTTGTATGATATTTTTGCCCTTATGTCTTTTCTTTTATTTCGTTATTTATTTCTATTTCTTTTATTTGACTATGGTATGCATTGTATTTTAGTGCCTTAAAAATATTTTGCTGCATGTCAAGTGGTGATTTTTTTCTTTACTTCAACGCATTTTGTTGAATTTTTCTGCTCACAGCTTCAGTGCAACAGTGAGCCTACTTTGTATGAAAGCAGACTGGCATAAAAAGTGGACCACCTGAAGCTGACTTAAATTATTATTTCATTTTGTGTTCATTTCAATTCCTTCATTTTTCTGAAGTTTACTTCATTTGTGTAGGTGCCTCCTATCCGGCGTATTCCTACATTACTTTGGCTTCGCATGAAACATGATTTATCGTCATACCTGGTCGACAGAGGGGCTGATGAATCGATGGTTGTGACTTGGTATCATAGACAATTCAGGATGGTAGCGAATGAGCGATATCTTTCTGACAGAAAAGAAAAGGTATCAGAATGCTGTACTGACAGTTTTCTTTACTTCTATGTTGAATGTCGTTGGTTTTGATTGTGTATGTCATTGTTCTTTCTCACCTTTTTAGATTATCTCCTTGATTGTAACCTCCATGTGTTCTTTCTTCAGCACTACATCCATGCATCCACTAGCGACTTCTTTCTAGGCCGTTGGGCAAATGGAGTTGAGAAACCTTTCACAAAGAAAGATGGCAGCATCCAATACCAGGATCGACTTGTTGCGTCTCAGGAATTAATCTTCGCTCCTGAGGATCACTGCCACAAGGGCCCAACATCTTACAACCTACGAAAATTGAAAGAGCTTCCATTCCAGCTAGTAATGGCAGAAAACCTGGATGTTCTTAAAAAACAGTGTTTATGTAATTACGAATTTTTGCTCACCCAGCTGAGAGCATGTGGACTCAGTGAAGTTCTTGATAATTTTGAACTTGCCTTGTCTGTTTGGCCTAACGATAGAGACCTCATGACTATACATGAAACAATGAAGTTATCAACAAATGCATTGATTCTATGGCCTGGGCAGCTTGCATCCCAACTCTTCTCTCGTATCCCAACAGACAGCAGAGAAAAGTCAGAATATTTGAAATTGCTTGAAGAGCAAGCGCGATCGCCTTCACTTCCTGCTCTTGTGCCCAGCAATGTGAGTAAAATTATGTCGCATTTAGTACATTTCCATTGTGTGGAATGATACCAGGGTAGACTGGTTACCAATAATGATTATTATAATGATTGCGAGGCTAATGATTCCGATGTTGGTGTTTCTATCTTGTTGTTGTTGTTTACGATGAAGATGATAATGATTTTGAGGATAATGGCGACAGCGAAGTTGAAGATGGTGGCAATACTGATAATTATCATACTTGTATCTGTGTCAGCATGCAAGCATGAACCACATGAACGATTCCATTGATAATATTTTTATCCTACAGAACATTGAAATTGCTTTCCACTCATACTTGTTCTGAAACAGACAGATTCCTTCTCGGGCAATTATATAGACATTTCTTCATCCTGTAAGCATATACTCAGGAGGGTAACTTTTTGATTAAGACCTTCATCTTATAGGTTTGTTTGACATCCCCTGGTGGCCCGCTTTTGCAGTCTCTTTCTGGATCTGCAGAACCACATTCTTCTTTGCACCTTAGCAACGACGGAAAGACACTTGTGAGCATTGGTGATGGAAATGAGATTCTTGTTTGGGATGTTCATGCTGGAAGGATCTTGCGAAATATTGAATGCCCAGGTAGGCCTACTTTTTATGGTTTTAAATCATCAGATTTTGGCTATATGTACTCCAAGCTATTTCTCGAGACTGGTTCCCAACCCCAAAAATTTCTTGTTAGATTGCAGTTGCCTATTTGACGCGTAGATCAAAAGTGATAAGTACCCAATGATTTGGCTGTAGTGTTGCAATCCAGATCTAAAGCTATTCGTAACTGTGTGAGAAACCATGACACTTTTGCCTTTCAAACAGCTCTAATTTTAATGGAATACTAGACAAGTTTAGAAATTGACTCCATGATTTCACCTTCAAGCTTTTTCCATTTGTGTCTCATTTTATATTTTTTGAATTATGCTGATACTGGTAACTCTCCACAGCTTGCGACGTGTAATTTGGCCTATCTCCTTCATTTCTGCAATAATTTATTGCTGGAAAGCTTGTATCTTAACTTAGTGTTCTTTTTGTTTGCACTCTACTCTGTAGTTTGCTTTTGCTCCATAGATGGTGGAACTACATATTCTTGTTTGTCAAAAAAGGGTGACATCATTGTTATTTCTCGAATTGGTGTCATCAAAGCCTGGCTTGTTTCCAATGGACAATCTATTTTCGAAATTAGAGGCCATAATGAATTAGCCCCCATTTCGATATGTGTTTACGGGGAGGAGGAAGCACTTGCAGTCTTTAGATTAGGTTCCTTGCAAATACTAGAACTTGAGAATGGTGAAATATTAAAGCAGTATTCAACTAAAATAAAGAAACATGCTAGTGATACATCAAAAACTTTTCTCAGTTCATTAGAAGGACTATGTGTCATTTTTCACAAGGATGAAATAACAGATGCTAAGGAGCACTCGTTGTTAGTGGAAACCTTTCATATTTCTTCACACGACAGACACGAAGTATTCCGCCTTAAAACAGAAAATGATATTCTCTCATTTGACGTTGTGATGTCCAATCAGCTTCTTGTAACTTATGGGGTGGACTTAGACAAGAATAGGAAGTCAGCACCTAAGCCATCGGTTTCATCAACATGGCAGAAAATGTCTTTGGAATTATGGGATATAAAATCGATGAAGCCTACGTCACAGCTCACAACCGTTGACGATTCTGTTCGTTGCTCCTGCGTATCTCCACGTAGGAACGAGGTTATTATGTTATGTAACATGTCTTTTATTGAAACGGCTTCCGAATACCTTTGTTTTGTTAAAGTGTACTCATTGACCGATGGAAAGTCCTTTAAACTGCCCTTGAATTTTCCAAGTGGTATTCTGTCTTTATGCGGTCTCGGTTTCAGTTGTCTGATTTCAGCTTCAGCTGATAAGATAATACGAGTATGGGATCTAGAGAGAACCCTCGATATGGAATCGCAAAAGGGAAGTAGAAAAGAGACTGTTATCGGTGCTGGTGGAAAATTGAGTGAAGAACCTGACAAAGAGGCTAATGATGTTGTGAATGGTTACGAGGGTAGAGTTTTATCGAAGCAATCTTCAGGTTTATCGCCTACAAGTGTAGCATTGCATGCTGATGCTTCGGCAGGGAGTGAAGTGAAGTCAATTTCTACGGTCGATAACAGCGATGTGTCACAGGATTTTTCACAGATCTCTGAACGTGATAAAACTTCTTCTTCGACAAGTAATGTTGATATCCGACCGAAGCTGAGTAGAAACGGCTGGAAGAAGATGAAGAGTTTTCCTGTTGGCAAAAACTTTCTTAAATTACGTTATAGCACCCTAAGTACCGCACTGCAGAGATGCGATATAGATAGTGGTGAAAGTTTGGAAGACCTGAGCGTTGTTTCTTGTCATAAGGATATGATTGTTTTTCTGGCGAGAAGAATGGTGGACTCTGTCTGTGCCGTGGTAGCATGGAAGCTGAGCACAGATGTGAAAATGCGAATCTCAGAGCTACATAACCCTGATGCTTGTGTGCTACGGGCTGGCCGATCCGACTATTTAGTCATCCTATCAAGCAATGTGATATCCGTGTATGATTTCACCACTGGTGCATTCATCAGGTGTAAGGATGTCAACATAGATGTTGATGGTACTGAAAGACTGTCTTCGTTAAAGCCATTAAGAGTTCTTGTAACTGAAGCCGGTAGGAGAAGTTTGAAAGTTATGGATGTCCCAAGTCTTGATGTTTTGAAATCAATTGCATTCGAAGACAACACTGTGATTGTGAGGTAGTCTTTTAATTTGTTTGTATATTTAGTTGCATAAATCCTATGAATTAATCCCGCATTAATCCCATCAATTTTTCATGTAGCTTCTCCTTCTGGTCATCTGCAAACTACATCTGAGAACCTACTCCAAGCCTTTCGATCCTGTGTTATTGATCTTACATGCACAGTGTCTTCCATTTTCTTCAAAGTTTGTATTGGAAAGTCTCTTTTCATTGATGTCGGTCTTTATTCAATGCTGTTATAATACTCTAGACCTGCCTCTAAACCCTTTCTTTGATCTTTTAAAGTAGATTCGCATAGCTTTGATTGTTGACGCTTCATCAGAAAGACGTAATGTATGATCTATCAACCTCCATCTACCTTCCAAAATATCAATCAATATTGGCATTTCCTTGCATCTTTTATATCAATTCTGATTTACAATCTTATGTGGATACCTTTTCCTATTAGTTGTCTCAGTTGTTGTCTCTGAAAAGCATCAAGATCATGCTTTCTTTCTGTGGCATACTTAAAGTTGAACTGTTATATAGAACTTCGTCTTATTTTTTACAAAACACTAATAAAGCCAGCGCAAATGTATACACTAGTACTGGCTTTAAGTGTGTTGTAAAGCATAAGGCGAAGTTCTTCAGTGATATGCTCTTTTCTGAACCTGATGCTGTTCAATCTATTCATGGATGCTATGGACAATTGTTTTCGTCTTTGTATGTCTCTCTGTGTGTATGTATGTATATTGATTTATATATAGCTAGTTACATATAAATGTATATTTTACTTTTTGCTTTCTCGGGACTTTCTGGCATCTATCTTGATACAAAATTCTTGCTCGTTTTGTTTGTTTTGTTTCATGTTCGTTTCGTTTTCTAAGCATTATAAATTGCTGTTAAAATGTAGGTACCACCCATAGCCAGAACTCGGTGACCCAGTGTCTTTTTTGGCTATGGGGGACACATTGTACTGTAATATATTGCGTTAGTTTTTTAATAATAAAAATATACATGTGGTGTTTTTGCGTATGAATCTTTCGTGATTTTAATTTCTTTGTTTATATGTTATTTCATTGAGTTGATCTGCAGTCTTTTTCGTTGTATAGGGCTGCTAGCAGCTACGATTTAAGTTGGTTTGTAATTTGTCTTCGCAAACATTTGCCAAATTCAAATCAAAGCGACTTCTTGGTGGAGATATGGGATGCTGAGATGTTAAGGAAAGTGAGAGTTGTTGAATACAGAAACATGCAATCGCAGTTTAATGGTGAGTTTAATTGCTCTTCGTTGTATTTTTGTCTTGTGTAATATGCTTTTTCGTTGGTGTTTTTTCTACATGTGATCATAGAATAAAGTTTGTCTTGCTGTGTGGAACAAAGATTTCAGAGTTGCAAGGCAAGATTTTTCTATTCAACTCTCATCCTTAAATATAATTTTGGGTGGTTCCAACAATGAATTTTCGGATAGCTGCTGACCAATCTTTGGAATTATTAAGCTAAAGCTACAACAGGGTATTCATTCATGCATCTTTTTCATTGCTGATTGTTGCCAAAATTGTGGAAAGATCCACAATTTTTGAGTATCGAACAAGAAATCATAGACTCTTTTTGGAACGTTCTTGAAAGCAGCTTTTAAGCTCACAGGGCCTCTATACGACCCTTCTGAAGAGCAGAAATTAACATTGTATCCTAATTATTTTAATGTATTTGTTTTCTTTTCTATTCTTTCGGTATTTGTTTTTATTGTGCTGAAAGACTAAAAGTGCACACATATTAAATAGAATCAAAATGACAATGAATGAAAGGTTTGCTTTGCTCTGTCAATGTGAATTGCTCATGCACAACTTATGCTAAATTTTTCAGACAACTTGACATTTCCTACAAATTTTTCCAGAAAGCTTATGAGGACCAAAATTTTTTAATTCAATTTTAATTAATGTATGTGGGAAATTCATTTAGAATTTAATGCACTGCTATTTGCTCAGTTAGTCTCAGCATGTGTTGTGATAATGTAGATGCTTAAATTGATTTTCGTATGAAGTAAGTGGACGTCCGGAGGGTGGGGAGGGGTATCTGAATACGGACAAATGGGGAGGGGGGTCAAAAATTCATCAGTTTGCGGGACATAATTTGGGAATGGCCCTTGAAGAAGGCATTTCCATAGTCGTAGTTTTTTGGAAGACCTAGATGTATAGTTACCTGTTTATCATCACCAGTCAATCCAACCGAAAGTATAGTGCAAAGCAAGTTCAATGTAGGTACGAGTGGAAAGCTGCACGAATTGCCAGTGGCGTCGCGTAGCCTCATTTTCTGGAGGGTATAGAGCAATAATTTACCGATAGAAACTAATAAAAGTTTGAAGTTGCCGACGGAGGTGGGAATTTACTGACAAGCTTTTTCTTAGCGAGAGCTCCTTATCTTTTATGGGGTGCATTGATGCTTAAAAAAAAGTAAAGGTAGTCCCGTATACTTTCGTACGTAGGGGAGTGCCTGTTAGAGAGGACACTTATCCTGAGCCATCGGCATGTGAGGTAGGGTGGCCAGTTCCTTTCCTCGCCGCCTTTATCTCCCCAGTGCTCCCACTGGGTACCCATTTGCTGCTGGGTGAACAGCGAGCGAGCGTTCAGTCAGGGCATCGAGTCGGGCTCGAACCGTAGACCTTCCGCATGGGAGGCACGCACTCTAACCACTATGCTACCTCGCTCATGCATTGATGCTACAAGGGGTATTTTCAGCACTATTTCGACTATGTCTTGGCATAGCAATTACAATGCAATTTTCACCTCTCTTTCTAGACCTGCAAATATCAAACGATGCAAAAGTTCTTGCAGACATCATATTTGACCCAGACGAATCCAAATACCGTTT
>OLMO02000262.1:3941621-3973365 GCA_900291935.2 Cassiopea xamachana | reverse complement strand
CTGCATTCGCAGATGCGTGGCCTAGGGCCATAGAACCGGAGATAGGCGCCGCCCTATGCGTTATTGGGCGCGGGAAGGACTTTGACTTTGACACGTATTTTGCAAGAAGAAAACCGATGTTTTGCCTGAGCCTCAATTTTCTAAACTGTTTCCAAAATTGAGCCTGAAATTTCCTTAAGATGTTCTCAACTTCTACTGGAATAAATTGACTAAAATTGGCTACCCGGTCATTGCTAATCTTATTTACTTGAATTTAAAGCCGATGTTTATAACTTCGAATGTAGAAATGAGGTAAAATTGATTTTTTCAAGCCAAAAATCTTGAATTTGATAATGAGCCGTGTGATCTTCTTAAGATTTTTCAAAGATTTTTGCCTTTTTGAGTCTCACTTTCCTATAAAATGTTTTTGTGTAAGAAAAGTACATATTCAAGCATTTGCTGGAAAAATCTAAAAAAGGTAGTCCCGTATACTTTCGTACGTAGGGGAGTGCCTGTTAGAGAGGACACTTATCCTGAGCCATTGGCATGTGAGGTAGGGTGGCCAGTTCCTTTCCTCGCTGCCTTTATCTCCCCAGTGTTCCCACTGGGTACCCATTTGCTGCTGGGTGAATAGGGAGCGAGCATTCAGTCAGGGCATCGAGTCGGGCTCGAACCGTAGGCATGCGCTCTAACCACTATGCTACCTCGCTCTGGAAAAATCTAAGACAATGCAAATCTTAGGTTTATACTGAGATGAGATTCGCAATCCTCACAATAGGACGAAAAACAGCAATAAGTAAAAAGAAGAGGATCTATAAGGACTTACACTTGAAAATTCGCCATTTTGCGTCCTGTATGTATGCAACTGCTCAGCTCGCTTCTTTCCAATTGTTGGCAGTGTCATTATTTCTTTTACGGTCCCGTTATTTAGAATATTTAGAACTTTTACTTCTGCAAAAATGGAAATAGAAATCTTTATACTTATGCTAATAGAAAAAAGCTAAAATTGAGCTCAAAATCTTCCTTTAACTACCAAATAGAGGCAGGAATCTTTCAGAATAAAGCGAAAGATAAACACTCATATGTCAAAAATGTAAAGTTTTTGTTCTGTCCCATTTTTGTGATGGAATATTTGCAAAACATGCCTACGGTGATGAGGTTATTAGCAGATTCTCTCTCTAATGCAGTCATGAAATTCACTCCTGATAATAATTCGGTATCTTCCCCTAAGCAAATTAGATCATATCATTGCAAAAAGATGTTCTATTCACAATTAATGTTGAAAAATATTGGCTGTGCTGGCAATACCCTAAATTCAGAATCACATACAATCAGATTTTGAACCTAAAACTGTAAAACCTACCCCATTCTTCGCGCAGTTTTGGATCTAGTGTTATTGCGTACTTCGGAGTTCTGCCGCCATTTTCTATAAAATTTGGAAGCGAAATTGCAGGGTCGCCTTTCTGAGAAAAGAAAAGTAAAAGTTTTCAGTTAATGCGGAAAAGCTAAATAAATAATTAAAAAAACAACACAGAAAACAGGGAGCATTCATTCCACCTTGGTGCTTGGAATACGTTCATATCCCTCAAGTTCTATTCAAATCATTTATTAAAATCATACTTATAATTTCCATTTTCTACCGCTATTTTCACGGACATTCCTCTCAGGAAATCAAGAATATTATTCCTGATCCAGTGAGGCGTGTTCCAACCACCAGAAGCTCTACCTATTCAAACTCTTTCCAAGTTAACTACCTAACCCAAGAACTCTATCTCACAAATCTTTCATTCCTACAACTTCTCAACTGTGAAACTCATTGCCACCCACTACTTTCCCTGAATCCTACAATTTGTCATCTTTTAAATCTAACATCAACAAACTTGATCTTGTCTCCCTTTCTACTCAAACTTTCCCTCATTTTCTCAGTTTTTCCTCTGTCGGGGCTTCGTTATAGGCCAGGGGTCGGGAACCTTTTTGGCTGAGAGAGCCACCAAAGCCTCATATTTAGAAATGAGTTTCCATGAGAGCCATACAATTGGGCATTGGTGTCGCACGGGACCACAAAATCTTGTAATTCGACACTAATTTGGCCAATCGGGCTAGAAGACAACTGAAGACAACAGTAGTGGTAACTTTGGAAGGCCTTTTTTGATGTATTCGCTGTTTTGCAATGTTTTGAAGACCGCTGCTAAGATCTGTATGCGAGCCAGAGAGCCAGGCACAGTCTTGAAAAGAGCAACATGTGGCTCGCGAGCCATAGGTTCCCGACCTCTGTTATAGGCCCTACGGCCTTTCCCTGACATTACTTACTAAAACAAAGTACATTTATTCTGATCATTGACAACTGATCACAAATTCTTCTCAAGCAACTACCTTTATATGACATAATTATTACATCCCACTGTAGGCGAGCAGGATTCAAACCTAATACGCGGATCAAAATTCCCGGACTATTCCCGGACTATTCCCTGATTGATAGTCAAAAATACCCAATTTTCCCTGACCCCCATTTCACATATTTACAAAAAGGTAAAGAAAATAGAACTTTATAGATAAGTAATGTAAAAATAATTGCTAGAGCTCTATGCAAACTGATAAAGTTGACATTTAATGACAGCAAATGGAACAACCACGTTGCAAACAACCATCATGCAAAGAGTTAATTAAAATGATATGTGGACTAAAAAATTTGTTTCCCTGACTTTCCTTGACTTGGATAAACAGCATATAAAACTCCCTGACCATTCCAGGTTTTCCCTGATTTTTCGTTAAAATGGCCTATTTTCCAGCTTTTCCGGGTCCAGTATGAACCCAGTCGAGGCACTCATTTCTATACATGAACCCTGTCGAGGCACTCATTTGCAGGACGAGTGGCCAAGTGGCCCAGCCAGTTCCATTAGCTTAGCTGAAGGTAAGCATGGCTATGTACGGTCAGAAACTGGATGGGCGACCTCCAGATGAACGACCAAAACAGCTCACTCCGCCGTCCTTCGGAAGGGACGTTAAACTAGGGGTCCCATGCCTGGATGCGGCATGCATAGTAGGCCTAAATTAGCTGAATAAGCTAGGTATAACAGCCTACTCAAAATAAAGTAAACAAAAAACAAAAAAACACATATAAGAACATACATTGAAAAATTACAAACTAACAGTCTACTTTACTACACAACGAGGACGGCACCAGGGAGTGCAAATTTCATGACTATCCACTGGTCTTTAAGGTCGAAAAACTAATTTTAAATTGAAATAGTCACACATAATCACTTTGGATTTTCGACCAGAGGAGGAGTACCTTGAAAAGAATCTAAATACAACAATTAAACAAACATACAATAACGGAATAACAGGAGAGGAGAATTGGAAGGTTATATTACCAAGTCATTCAAAATGTTTGGCACTCATTCTAACACTACATACCATAAAGGTAGTCGAATTTGAAGGTGGGGTATCCAATGCAATTACCGGTTGTGTAGATGGAGTTTGGCAGAAGGCTGGCTGAGACTTTTTCATGAGCGGCTTGACTTTTCCCACAGGAATATTGTCTTTTGTATTGTTGGCAAGTGGTAGACAACTTGCTTCTGACTTTTTTCCATTGTTCATCACGTTTTCCAAAGCTTTAAGACGGCTCTCAAATTTTTTTTCTATCTCTTTCTGGCGTCTTCCAATTGGGCTTCAAAATAATGGGTTAAAAGAAATTAGTTAAATTAAACCTCAGTCAATTCTACTTCCTTTAGGTCAGTGGTCCCTAACCTTGCTGGAGGTACTGAACCCCACAAGGTCCATACATGCGTACATTGAACACTTCATAGTTGGAAAAATAAAATGTGCTTTTTTCATGAAATTCAAAATATGCGTATGTAACTATATACTATACTACTGCACAAACTGGCCAAACAGTGTGACGTCACGAATGATACGAGTGCGGAGAACCAAACCACTGAATCTCTAAAACTGACTCATGAAACCCTTCGGGTTTGATGGAACCCACGCTAAGAACAATTGCTTTAGGTTGAAAGATCAAGCTCAACAGATATCTACCACTTTTATCAATAAACTAACACATGAAGTGAGGAGCGTACATTAATATGCTGCTCAAGGGTTTATTAGACCAACTTTCTGGCACACGACTATGTCTTCTTTTTCACTTTTGAATTATACCTCACGATCACTTCCATAAATTGTTATGGACCCACTTGTGAAGTCCAGAAAGAAGAAACTTAGATAAATACAAACAAACTTGATATCATATATAACTATTTACAAATATGACGATTGATAACGTAAACGTAGGTTAAGCGTAAAGCTTGAACGTGTATAGAAGTCGTAAAACGTGAACCGAACTGAACTGGTTTTGATATGTACAATGCTATATAAATGTCAGAACAATAAAAGTCTCCAGGTTACTAGAGCCATTAGCTCCCAGACCTCAGTATTTGACGCCACTTTTGCTTACAAAGCGACCGCTTCTTAAACTATTAGAGGAATGTCATATACTTCATCCCACTCCTGTTGCATAAAAGTCAGACTTAAGCCCTGGCCAAACGCGATGAACATTTTAACGAACAATGTTCAACATTCACTTCAAATGTTCGATGAATTGTTCGTTGCGTTTGACCGCTCTGGCTAAACTTGACCAACATTTCAAGGAGCACTTGCAATTAAAGGCGCCAACGCAGAAGGAAGCAAATAAAGTATGCAGACTCGCATGACTTTGCTGGATTTATGAGAAAGATAGGAATGGAGCATGGAAATGATGAGAATTGAGCATAGTCTTATCGAAAATGATAATTCCGGGGACCGAATGTTAGCTGCTGAGTTGTTAGACACTTGAAAAGAATAAACGCAAACACTTGGGCTCAGTTCCTAAAATCATCCCGCTAATGCCTTAAACTTGCTGCCCTATGCATTTGCTTATGATTCTTTAAATTAAGTCAGTTTTAGATTCACTCAAATTCAAAAATCTATGAAAAACTAAGCAAATTCTGGTCGGAAAGTTTCTTATATATGCTTGCGTGCATTGGAAAATTGGAAAATCTCATTTGTTCGTTGAAATGTTCGTCAGAGTGGCAAAACGCGACGAACATTTGCAGAACATGAAAAAGTTCGAGAAATATTTTGATCTTCATCAAACAATTTTCGAATAACGACGAATATTGTATAACATGAAATTTATCATCGAAAAGGGTGGCTAAACGCGACGAACATTTGCAGAACGTGAAAGTTGAACATTGTTGGTTGAATTGTTTGTCGCGTTTGGCCGGAGCTTTACACTGGTAGAGATGCCGAGAAGGAGTAGACGGCTGATTAAAATAAGAATTCTTACTCAAGAAGTTTCTTCAAGTTTTTCACCATTTCATCCTGTTGATTAGAAGAGATATAGCTTGCAATAAAAATCAAAGCAATGGAAAAGAAAAAGGCAAGTGAAACAACACATCACAATACAACACAATACATCACAATACAACACAAAACATCGCAATACAACACAATAGAGTAGAGCACATTGCAATACAGCATAATACAATACAATGCAATACAGCACAACACGTTTTAACACAATACAAGGTACCACATAACATAAAACACAACAGCATGCAACAGTGCACAACAAAGCAAAAAAGAGCCCAACGCACAATGTTTAATAACAGTACAATATATTTATCACCATCTTGCTATAAGAGGTGGGTTCCTACTCATTTCTTGAAGCAACTACTCTCAAGTGCAAAATAAACGGTGGGGGGGGTCATAGCAAACAAAGGAGTTAGACAAAATTCCGAAATTTAATAAACAGGGGGTCAAAATAAACGGGGTGGTCGGAATTTGATTACACAAGGAAGGAAAGAATAAAAGCAAGTTGTTACAAAGCATATAACTAAAATATGTACAAAAACATGCTATTTTGCCTTGGAAATTGGTCGTAAATAGTACTAACAAAGAAATGAGATGAAATGACAGGTTTGTAAAAGAAGTCAGTTTCCTTAAAATTAATAAACGGGGTGCTAATAGAGTCCGGGGGGCTTGAAAAAAATCGAAAAATTAATAAGCGGGGGATTATTTGGCACCTGGGAGTAGACAACGATGATTCTAATGACGTAACACTTCAAAGTAGGTGCTCTTAGGTGCCTAATGGGCGCCCCCTCCCCACCATTCAATTTTTCAAAACTTTTCCACCCAAGGTATTTTTATTACAACCCCCCCGCCCATTAAATTTATTATCTCACCAAAGGCAATTTTTACAGGAGATACTTTGACCTGCAAGTAAAAAGTATCGTAAGAAAGCACGCTGATCGCGCGTGTTGCATGGCTAGCTCAGCGCTCTTCATTCTGTGGACATGGCAATATTACTTTGACGTAAATATGTGATAAGAAACCATATACTTTTCTATAAAATTTTGGTCATTTTCCAACCCCCCCCCACTAATTAGGCTTTGGAGATTTTTCACTCCTCCCAATATTCGAACTCTGTCTATTGGGCACCCAAGACTACTAAAATTTTTAATTGTAATGAAAACGCAAAGTTGTAATGAATAAAGGAAATAGAAATAAAGTGGAATGGGTAATTAAGACTAGAGTGGTGCAGTTAAATGTAAATAGGTACATGCCATCAACTGGACAGAAAAACATGAGAATCAACATTTCCTACCTGATTTTCTTTGTTTCTCTCGTCAGATTTCTAACAAGGTAATAAAATTGCAATTGGTGTAATGTGCAATATAAGAATGATGATCAATATATATATATATATATATATATATATATATATATATATATATATATATATATATATATATATATATATATATATATATATATATATATATATATATATATATATATATTTATCAGGTGTGTTCTGCTAAATGTTCTTAACACGTGAAATGCCAAAAAGAAATCCAAAGAGTAGCCAGTTAAAAATAAAGATGCAGTAAAATGGGGCATTGATTTGTTAAAAAGACGTAGAAAAATTAGCAGAACATTTGTTTACACTACGAAAATAAGAAAATCTGCTTGGAAAAGAAGAAATTGAAAACAATGAAACTCCAAGATTGAGGAGAATAGAGCAAAGTTATTTTGCTCTTCAGTAAAGCATATGAATAGCCTATTGGTAGTTCAAAATTTACTCTCGATTTCACTTCCATTTCCCCCAAACCCTTGGGACTTGGAGGGTGCCTCTGAGAGGACTTTAGTTCTGGCTCGAGCATTTAGGACCAGATGCCCTTCCTGACGTAACCAATGGCCTGCGGTGGGCCTCGAACCCAGGACCATGTTCGTTTGAGTCGAGAGCATTACCGCTAGGCCACGGCTGCTCTACTACAGAATTTTACTACAGCACGAAAAAGCGGCAACATCCTTTCAACATACTTGAAAAGCATTTAAGTATGTTAAAAGAATGTTGTCGCTTTTTCGTGCTGTAGTAAAGCATATGAAGTTATGAAACATGATCAGGTAACAAACCACAAAGTTATAAATAGCGAACTAAAATTATACAGGGATAGTACATGAAATGAATTTTTGGTTGTGTTGACCTGATATAATGAAACAGATGCCATGAAAAGTTCCTCTAAGCAAAAGGCTTAGTGACGTGAATGAAGCGGAGCGGAGTAGTGTGAACAATGTAAACTTTTGATATCAGATTGGATCAAGAATGTGATACGAAATGAATCCGATATAGTGTGAATGGGGCCTTAAACTTCAGCGATTCTGAGCCTTGATATGTTTATAAGCTCTAGTCTTATAAAAAGCTTTGTATACCGTAATGCTGCTACCAACAGCTCGTCTTTTCGAGGTGGTGGCATCTTCTTTACTGTTGCTATGGCGCTTGCGAGAAACTTCATCTACAACTACAGAAGGATATATAAACGATGACTTGAAATTCAGTGCAGATTTTAAAAAAATATTAGTTACCTTTAAGATCAATTGCTCCACTAGAATGACAAGCAGGGGATGCCATAAAGTTATTCAAAGAAATCACTAAGTATTTCCCTTTAAGGTGAGAGACTTATTGAATTCCAGGAAGTCTTCTCACAAAGGTATATTAGAAATATTGAAGATCAAGAAATACAGACCTTTTGTGAATGGTTGATTGGTGACCTGACGCGATTTTGAAGCGAATTTCAGCGTGTTCAAAGTGTCCCAGTAGAATGAAGGCTCGGGAGCGATGCAGGCGATCATGACAGAATGTGCTGTCCCACCGATGGAGTCCTGATAAAAAAGGAAAGAAACAGATACGAAATGGGTAAAGAGCAAAATTTAGCGAGGAAAAACATGAAAAGAATGAAAGGGAAAGAAAGGGGGGACAGAAAGATACGGAAACGAAGAGAGATACAAAAATAGAATGAGAAGCAAGGTGACAAAGAACAATATAAGAGGGAAGGAGTAGAAATAAAAGGACAAAACAGCTAGAATTAAAGAGGAAGGAGAGATTATTCGAAAAAAGTTGCTTTCAGGCGCTAATATCCTTTATTTATTAAATGACACTATATGGTTTGCAAATGTAAAGAGTTAGTGAATAATACGCACCTGAAGAAGGCGAGTAAGTTTGCTGTCTCTGTACGGTATTCGATGCTAGATGAAAAAGATCAGAAACTGAAGTTAACAGAATCTTCGCCAAAATGCAGAATCCTCAAAATATGATAACAATATCGAGGACATACAGGGTTTATACGGACTTTCTGAAAAAAATTCCCCTGACTTTTGCTTCAAAAGCACAAATTTTCCCTGACCTATTTC
This sequence comes from Cassiopea xamachana, assembly GCA_900291935.2. Classification (NCBI taxonomy): domain Eukaryota; kingdom Metazoa; phylum Cnidaria; class Scyphozoa; order Rhizostomeae; family Cassiopeidae; genus Cassiopea; species Cassiopea xamachana. Next base: position 3,964,656 of record OLMO02000262.1, on the reverse strand, counting down.
CCTGAAACCTATAGGTTTTTCCCTAACCTCTTCTGAAAAAGCGAATTTTTCCCCTGACCTGATTGAATTAATAATGATGCAAGTAAAAAATAGCAAGATATTTTTTTTCAATTTAGCAATATGAAGATATTTTAGAAACTTTATACAAAAAAATATGAAGAATTCACTTGAAATTTTTAAAGAGAAACGAAAAAAGGTTATGTAAAATGTGATTAATACTCTTCCCTTTGCTCACATTGATACAGTCACACAGTTTTAATTTTTGAAATTTCTTTTTATTTGTTTGATTTTTCTACTTGCTTCTTAAATCGTAAGTTTGATGAAAACGATAGAACATTCTAACCCATAAATTACTATCACATTTTCTTACCTAGTTATCAAAGTGTTGTACATATTTCTTTGATGGTGAAAAATGAAAGATTTCCCTGACCTGCAGAATGAAAATGCTATTTTGCCCCTGACCACTGCAAGCTTCCCTGACTTTCCCTGACCAAAGCAAAAAAGACCCTTTTCCCCTGACTTTCCCTGACCGTATAAACCCTGACATATGTGAGAGGGAGGGGGGTCGAACAAAAGCGTACGCCATGCGTACAAGGGGGAGGGGGAGTTGACACTTCTGAGTACGTAAACAAGGAAGTCCCTTTTTGAACGTATTTTGTAATATTTTCATGTGCAAGGTACTTTTATCATACTTTGTTGTCTTTGGTATCGACTTTCATTAATGTTTCATAAAGCATTTGCTATGATTATTTTCTTGTCTCTCAAATGTTTTACAGTTATTTTCTCTATGCACTATTGCTTGGAAATTTAAAAATGTTCCCGTTAAAAATGGGGGACAGACTGTTAAGAGTACGTACGCATTGGGTGGGGGGTCGTAGCAAGCGTACATGTGAGTATGATGGAGGAGGGGGTCAAATTTTTGCCACTTTGTTGTGTATGTACTAATTGAATGACCCCCTACAGTTGAGAACCGGAGTGATGGCCCAGTTGTAGAGAGTATGCTTCACAACCGGTAGGTCATGGGTTCGAGCCCCGGCCGAGTCATACCAAAGATTTTTAAAATGGTACTCACTGCCTTCTCGTTTGGCGGTAGACATATGAGAATGGAGCGGGAAAGTTAAACTCGCGAAGCTACCAGTGGACCAGCCCCCCGCTGTAGCTTTCACTGCATTCGCAGACGCGTGGCCTAGGGCTATAGAAACGGAGATAGGCGCCGCCCTATGCGCCATTGGGCGCGGGAAAGGACTTTGACTTTTTTCACTACAGTTAAGAGGGGCTTTTCCTGATAACAGGAGAGAAAATGTGGCATTGATCATATAATCGCTGAAAAGTTCTATATATGGGGCTGATTGCCAAGTTTGGTGCATAAGTACTAATAAAATGGCTGTAGAATCAACAGTTGGCTACGAAACTCAAATATAGGAAGAACTTGAAAAAGGCTTATCATATAGAGTAGAGAGATTTCTTGTTGCTTAAGGCAGAAGCCTCAGATACAATAAGCATCGGAGTTAATGTCTGCATGCTGTTACGATAAGCAAATGCAGCTACCTTCATGCTATTACAACTCCACTTCTGGAAGTTCATTTAAGCTTATGACGTAAGAGATGCAGCTAACACTTACATGGTTTTTGTTCAGCGCATCCACAACCATACTCAGAGAAAATAAAGAAGAGTTGATTGATCCACTTTCCTTTAACCTGTGCAAAGGTGGATGTCAAATGTTAGAAGCTTTAATGTAGCGTTTTGTGGCTTCTTCTGAAGGCCGGTGATACTCTAATAACCATTAAGCCTTAGAGCCTAGGCCTTAAGTGGAACTATGGAATGAAACTATGCCTTGTCCTTTTCTATTGCGTTGTAACTTCAAGACTGAACTAAAACATCAATACATAGAATATAAGCAAAGCACTAAACAACACATTTACATCAGAGACAGGACACGTTAACAGACACCAATACATTGCCGAGGAAGGGTGATACTGCACTAGATGGAGGTTTACTGACACAACAGGACTTTTCACAAGCATGCGATTTTAATACATAACATCAAAGGTAAATTAACACGACATACAACGTAAAATAAACTAAAAATACAACAGCAATACGTTATATTAAGGGTGCAGTTTGGATACACATTACTTTTATTGAAACATTGCTATGAGAAAATTGAAATCGAAAATCTGTCAAACACATGAGTAAAAGGTAAGCAAAAATTCATCATTGAAGAAACTTCATAGGAAGAGTAAGGGGATATTTTGAAATGAAACACAACTTAAAAGGATATTGGTAGAAAGCGAAGTAACTTGTTGCTTGTGTGAAGGTACAAGTCTCATTGCCTGTTGAGAAAGTGCTAATTCTAAAATCTGAATTAAGCTGTAACAAAATGTACTATACGATTGTCAATGTTCTCTATAAATTCAGATTATAAATGAGTACTTTCTCTACAGGCAATTAGACTCTCACCTTCAAACCATACATGAAGAAATATGGCCATTGAAGGCGTTCAAAACTGAGTCAAAACAAGGATGTGGGCATGGAGAAACGATAAACGTCACTAATTTGCCAAATAATTTATTACACGAAATTAAAGCGACACATTGATTAACACGATTTTGTCTTTATCAGCATTACTTTATTTCACGGTAATTTTGGTATCGCGTTAATTATCAAAACATTAATTTGAACAAATCATGAAAAGAAAATCCTGAAGTCTTGGAATTAATGTGGACTTGACAAAGAAGCATAAGAGGTATGGAAATTGTCTACATTATGCAAGTATAAGATTTCTTGAGAACCAAAATCATGTACACGCTTCTTTTTATAAGAAAACTATCTTTTTGCATGAGTCTCAATTTTCTTAACTTTTCCCAAAATTGAGCCTGAGATGTTCGTAAATTTCTCTTAACTTTTAAGTGAAATAAACTGGCAAAAATGGACTACAGTTTCACTGTTAATCTTGTGTACTCGAATTTGAATTCTATCTATAATATTTTGAATGTAGTAATGATGGAAGATCGAATTTTGGCTAATAAAATATCAAATTTTGGAAATTGAGCTTAATGATTTTTTAAAGATTTTCTTGACATTTTGGCCACTTGAGCCTCATTTTCCGATAAACGTTTATCTTATAAAAACAAAATGTGCATCCAATGTGATTCGTTGTAAATCTGTTTGTTTTCCTTTCTGAATCATACAGAAATGCGTGAGGTAAACTTGATATGCCACAATTAAAGCTAATTAATGTTAATTAACTCTAATTAATGTTAATTAACTCTAATTAATGTTAATTAACTCTAATTAATGTTAATTAATTTTAAGTAATGTTAATTAATGCTCATGAAACGCTTTTTTAGCCAATGCGCATTGAAACATTTCTTGGGAATCGCAGCTGAAGTATAAATTTCAAGAGCTGAGCGACGACGATGTTTTTCGTCGTGGCTCTTCTCTTGCAATTCGCATTAATTCGGTCCGCGTTAAGTCTCTTCGTGCTATTCGATACATCGCTTTAATTTAGTGTAAAAAGGTATTGGAAAGGCCAGCTCACCTGACCCCAGTGTTGCCAGTTTTTCTGTTATCTTCCGATCCAGCTAAGTCAATCAAGTACAGTTTGCCATGGAATTTTCTATTTGGGTAGTCGACAGTTGTCTTCACAACCTAAACGTAATCGTGTGGTTATTCACATGGTAGCAAAAATGATTTCTAGACGAGTATCGTGTATTACTTAAACTGAAAACATGAGGTAAATAAATGAAAAATAAATAATAAACAAGTAATTCGGTTTATCAATGTATAAAAATGGATAAGGAATAAATTGATCAATGAAGTGAGTAATTAATTCGCTATAAGAGTGAATGATAAAATGAATGAATACTAGAATGAAATAGCGATAGAGTGGTTTAACGTAAGAATGAACGAATTATAGAAAGAATGAAATGCACGATTAGCAATAAATTTATTGTTTAACAATGTAATAGTTAAGAGATTTTTCTACAGACAACTTGGAATTCAAAGTCATGTCTGTGAAATTGACCATCAAGGAGAAAGGAAATGCCTTAAAGTGAATCTTACCTTGACCAGCAAAATTGTATGACTTCTTGAAGAATGTGCATTGAGATTTGTAGATCCAATTGTCCTAAAATAAGGATGATGCCGTGAAATTGACGCTTTTCTTCCATACACATTTTTTTTATAAGAAACCGTCATTTTGCCAGAGCCTCAATTTTCTTAACTTTTCCCGAAATTGAGCCTGCGACTTTTAAAATTTTCTTAACTTTTATTGAAATGAACTGGCGGAAATGGGTTGTTCTTTGTTTGTTAATCTTGCATACTCGAATTCGAATTCCATCTTTAACATTTTGAATGTAACAATGATGAAATATTGATTTTTAGGCCAAAAAAAATAATTACATGTGAAAATTGCGTTGTGATTTTCTCAAGGTTTTCTTACGATTTTGGCTATTTGAACCTCATTTTCTCATACAGTTGTTTCTTATAAAGATCCGTACTCAATACTAAGCGCAAATACTTTCCACAGCTACCATGACAAAGTTATTGTGCAAAGCTTATTGTAAAGCAGTATGCAATTTAAGTGAAAACTTAGTTTGAAGGTTTCTGGCCAATAAAATCTTCTCATAAAAATCAAATCAAATCAAATCAAATTATAACACTAGGAAATTACACAATTAATAGTTGTTTATTTTTCATTTGTTACTTTACTGAAATGGAAACTTAATTCTCTTCCAGTATTATTGCAATTTAGTATAAAATGGATGGATGCTGTAATTTAATAAGACAAAAAAGCTAAAATGCTCGGCTTTCTCTCCTTCTGCTTCCCAGAGAGGTGCTGGACCCCTTTATAAATCTTTTGGGTACACGTTTTTATATAAGAAAAAAGTTTATAAGAAAATAAGGCTCAAATGGCCAAAATCTTACAAAAATCTTAAGAAAATCACGAGGCTCAATTTCCACAATTTAGTGTCTTTTATAGGCCAAAAATAGATATTTCGTCGTTATTGCATTCAAAGTGTTAAAGATGGAATTCAAATTCAAGTATACAATATTAATAACGACATTGCAAACAATTTTAGCCCGTTTATTTTAGTAAAAGTTAAGAAAAATTTAAGAAAATCTCAGGCTCAAGTTCGGGTAAAGTTAAGAAAATTGAGGCTCAGGCAAAATGCCGGTTTTCTTATAAAAAGCGCGTATTTATTAAATAACACAAATAAAATGTCCATTGAAAGTTCTCACATGTATATCAACTAATTCATTTACCGTTTTCTACGTAGAAAGAGCTTTTTTATATTCAAAACAAAGTTTCACCTAGAGCTAAAGGCTGTAGCTATTCTGGGGGGCTAAATCCCCGAGCCCTATTCCTCTCTACTTCTAGTTTACAATATATGTTATCAGTTTCTCCGCAAAGAGAGTACATTTTTTACCCCCCAAAACACGCTTCTCGAAAGAATTCTCGCAAAATCATTGGCTAATAATGAAGGGGATTCCTTGGGTGGCGATTCTTTTGTTGGCCAATCAAGATTTGATGCCTTTGCTACTTCGCAACATCTGGTACCAACATTGGCTACTTGAGCCCCTCTACTTTATTTGGCTTTTTGGGCTGTTACAGAATAATCACTGCATATTCCCTTCTCCAAGCCATTCATCACTTAGCATGCCTTGATAGTATATTTCTAGAATACCTGTTGTTACTTGCAGACTGATATTCTTTCATAAATCCATTAAAACTATTGACTTCCACCTGAAAGGAGGAACAGCAAAGGCCAATGTCAGAGTTGCAAGCAAATTATATCTACAGTTAAGAAAGAGTTTTAAGAGTTTCCTTACCAGAATGTCTCTACCAAGAGGTAAATACATATAGGAAGAGCAAGTAATTTGCTTATTATTCCACCATTTTCTGTGCATTTCTCAAGAAATTTCAGCTTTGCTGGTAGAAGTACACCCCTAGCTAGTAAAGCTCCATGTTGCATAGAACCTCAGGTACAAATGAAAATAATCTTACTTTTATTGGTACCTCTTAAGATAGTTAGGAATGCTGCAAAATAAACTGTGTCCTCTCAACTCAATGCAAAGTTACCATGAAAGATGAAGGCAAAATACACAGAAATTCCCATGAACAATAAAAGGTATTATCTGACTATCTAAAATTGCATTCACAGGCAAGTCCTCATTTCAAAAAGTGAAATTTAAGGTAAATTTAAGATATTTAACACCCTAAAACTTGTTAGAAATCTTGAATGAATGAATGCAATGTAAATGTGTCAATCTTGAATAAAACACAACATCATAACTTAACAGGCCTAGCAGCGATATATGTGAAAAACATGGCTAGTACAAGGACGTCATGTGACCAGATACAACAATACAAAACAGTAAAACAATAGAAAATTGTTTTGGTATCATAACTAGTTCAATAAACTAGATAGAACATGCATAGCTCAAATTTGATGCCCAAAAAAGTAGTGTATTAATTAAGTAAAGTTAAAAACACCACACTATTAGATCACTATAACCCCAGGCATGTGCCTACAAGGAGACACAAGGAGCAATTCCCCAAAATGAGTGTTTGGCCCTAAAATAAGTATTTATCTGAAAATGTACATAATAAAAAAGGTTTTTGCCCCTCAAAATTAATTTTAGATGCAGGTTTTGACCCTCCAGGACATTTCCTTCAGCTATACATTTGTTAGATCCATGCCAATAAGAGCAAAGCTAGCTCACAATAATTCCCTTGTTTCTCCCTGAAATAAATATTTTTAACAGTTTTCACTGACTTCTTTTACAATGGACATTTGTCCAGTCTTTGGACTAATCTGAAGCAACAATTATAGCCTAATTTGAGAAACAAATTGAATGAGAACCTTCTAACAGTTTTGCGAATACTTTACTTACCTCAGCCAACTCTGGTATAAAAATATTCCCACTAGCATCTTGTCTTAATGGCAGATCTTTGCTTTTTGGCACTAGCAGATCATATACCTACAACATTGAGGTTGCAGTAAATGAAAGAACAGTGAGATTTCCTGTCATTTGTGCAAGAGCTTTCAAGATGCGTTTTTTAATCAACTCCCAAGTCAAAGTCGCTAAAAATTGCTCTAAAAGGGGATTTAATCTAACATAGATAGCAGAGGATGTACTGCTCCATTGATGGATTTCTGGCTTTTTCCTACTATCTATTCAATGAAACAGGAATTGATAGTCCATGGATTCTTTGAACTATCGGAAATCAACATCCATATACTAAATAGTAGTTCAAGTTGCTCAGAAATTGAAGGCCAATTCTGTTTATTAGTCAAACAGCATTTTAACAAACTATAGGTTCCTGTCTCTACATTTAAATCAATCACAATCAAAGTCAGCCAGAAATAAAAAATATGCACACACATAAAAAATACCTTTTCTTGGTATATTTCCAACATAGACAATTGAATTGAGATGGTCTCTCTGTCATTGCTCTTAATTTTTATGAGTTTAAAAAGATAGTTAATGCATCGAGGTATAAGACCTAGAATAAAAGTAGTACTGATTCGGCATGGTTTAATTATGACAAAATTATATGTAAAGAAATTACTGCAGCCACTGGGGAAGGATTGGGCTTTTTCTGGACTGTAGATATTAACATGATTGACTTTATATCTATCTCATGCAGAGGACAGGATTAGGAACAATGCCTTGAATTGAAAGATAACACAACTAAGCATGCATCCTCAGCTTATATATTGTATAGAGTTATACTTTTTACCAATCAAAAGCAGCATGGATTATAGGCAAATGAATTTAGTAAGGTTTGTAAAAGTTTTACCTGGTTGTTCTTGTGTACCAACAATGGTGTGAGTTTTACCTGAGAAAACAATGAGATCAATACATTCTGTAACTTTAATTAAGAAGGAAAAAATATTCTAGGATAAAATCCAACTTTTGTGCTACTCTTATGAAATATGATATTATTGCTTAAGCAAAATGCAAAACTGGATAATTACCAGCTCCTGTGGGACCATACCCAAAAATTGTTGCATTCTGACCATTTAGAATATTTGGAACAATGGATTTCACATGTGCATAAATCTCACTCTGCTTTGCATCACTGTCAAACACATTGTCAAACCTAGGGAGCAAAGAAATGATGGAAATTACTCTACAATAATCTCTAATCTACTCTAAAATGTCACAGTTTGGTATTCAGCATCTCCAGATGCCACTCCTACCAGGATGAGATAAAATGATTCATATTGCAACTATAAGCATCTCAAATTATAACAAACAGCAATTTTTGTGCTGATTGTAAAAAGTATTACCCATGAAAGCAACTCTTATATGAATTGGATCTTATATGAAATTCCAATGCTTGAAATGACAAATTTATTGGAGAAGGGGCTCAGCAGATCCCAAGTGAGCACCCCTCCACTCAAGCATTGGATCTTATATGAAATTCCAATGCTTGAAATGACAAATTCATTGGAGAAGATGCTCAGTAGATCCCAAGTGAGCACCCCTCCGCTCAAGCATTGGATCTTATATGAAATTCCAATGCTTGAAATGACAAATTCATTGGAGAAGGTGCTCATTAGATCCCAAATGAGCACTCCTCCACTCAAGCATTGGATCTTATATGAAATTCCAATGCTTGAAATGACAAATTCATTGGAGAAGATGCTCAGTAGATCCCAAATGAGCACCCCTCCACTCAAGCATTGGATCTTATATAAAATTCCAATGCTTGACATGACAAATTCATTAGAGAAGGGGCTCAGTAGATCCCAAATGAACATCCCCCACTTATTTTTTTGACAAAAAATTACCAGCCCTTCACTCTTGTTAGGCTCCCTCGGGTATTACATTTTCAATTTTTCTAGAAAACATCCCCAAGGAAGTTGGTGAGGTTGTTGATTTGTCTAAAGAATGAATGAGATATATATGAAGCAGTGTTCGAAACCGTAATTATGGACCAATCAGCGTCGATACAAAAATCTCCATAAACATCACTAGTGAAGAGTAGAAACTCAACTTTTGTTATGATTATTGACCAACTGATCAACATTTACCACAAAAGGAGAGCGTTCTTCTGTTGTGACAAACATGGTTCATTTCATAACTTTGCAATTGAACACAACTTTTGCTAAACTATCTTCATTCGCAAAGTTATGAAATGAACCATGTATGTCTTGATATCTATACATAGATATCAAGACAAACTTATACTTCTCATCACTGTAGGATTCAAGTATAATAAATGAGCCTACCTAAGTAGGCCCGTTAATTACACTGCGTACAATAACTTACTCATATTCTAAAGCTTCATTTTTTGGATTTCTATAATTCCACAACTGAAGTTGCTTGTCTGAGATCTTCTTTGCACAGCGATCAGGCATTTCATTGTCTGTCTCCTTGCTCAGAAGTGGCCTTAGTCTGACGAACACTTTCACTTTGCTTCCCATCTAGGAGAATTAAAAACTTCACATATTTTCAAGGCTTTAAAAATACCCGTAAATATTATCTTATATTTTCAACGAAACTTACCTTTTACTTAATTATTCCTTATTAAAATGCTTCCACAGAAAATCCTTTAGTAGTTCATGGTGATACGAATTCAAAATGGCGGATAAATGGCTTTTGAAAATTGGCGGTGCTTAACAAGCTATCTGCTCATTGGTTAATCCAACTTGCCGTTAAAACAGTATGGGGCGCATGCGGATAGCATCGCAGCTACTGAAAACAAAATACCGAAATGTTGTCATGCCATCTGGTAAACTTGCAACATTTTCACTCCACTCTGTACATTCAGCAACATTTGCGTTACTATTCCGTTAACTTCAAAACATTCACTGGTTTTTGCTTGTAAGCCTATAGGATTGTCGTATAATGATCAAGGCTAGAGGTTTCGGCAACAAAAAGCAAATTTTAAGATGGGACAGCAATAGAAGTGAGAGGACGTGTTGTAACAATTCTATATCTCCAATCAGGGGCGTTGTAGCTAGAGAGTAGAGGGCCACAGCCCCTCCAATTTTTTCGAAATCGTTGGTTTTTCGGAAATTTTAAGGTGTCGTCAAAAAATTTCCGGACTGTAGTTGTTGGTAACGCTAAAGGTTTTGAATTTTATCGCAGAACCTTTGAACTTGGCCCTCCCTACTCTACGGGTGCCACGATGCCTCTGCCCCCAATAACCATCTCCTAAATCCATCTCTGTATAGTACATGAAGGCCAACAGGTATCCAAGCCCGTAGCCAGGCCTGTGTTCAGGGGTGGAAAATTGTACTGGAGGAATCACGTGGTAGAAAATCTGAGAGTTTATTTCATACTCCATGTTATCAGGATCAAATGGACAATGCATGTACCGGAAGAGATGTAAATTTCTAGTAAGTCACAAAGACCAAGGCTGAGTTGAACCAGAATTTCAGGAGATTTCTCCTTATCTACAAATATAAAGCAACAATAAAAATTGCAAAAAAACTCTCAGGGGTGGCAAACAGCTGGTGTCCTGTTGTTCATGGGTGACATTTGCCACCCCATGGCTACGGGCCTGCAGATATCCAGATCAAGTGAAAAATTCACAGCAGAATTGTACAAATTACAGTAACATACATGTAAGCGGCCCCTAAGGGTACTGTCCCTTCAAAATGAAGAACTTACATGATTTTTCCTGTACAGAAATATTCGAGCAACTTCATTAGTTTCCTTGTTACCAAATAAAATTACCACCCTCCTGAGGTGGGGGCAGAGACAAGATTTGTCCTCTAGGCCAATACTTCCAGCTCACTGCTCTTTAAGTAATACAGGTGATTTATAAAGAAATCCGTGCTCCAACTACATGATTGGTTTCAGCTCCATGCCATGGCTTGTCTACCATCAAGCGCAGCACTACAGAGGGTGTAGTGATGTGACACGCAAAGGGTTACACACTACTGAGTTACTTGGCAAATTTTTAATTGTGCACTCAGCAGATTCTATAGAGGGCTTCCTTTGATTGTGCTGCCATACACTTCTCACTCTGCTGTTTGAAACCTGTCTCCTGTAATGAAAGACGAGAAGGGGTGTGGGCGTTAAATTATCCAGTATTGTCTTTAAAATTTTTGTAGTTAAGTTTTACATTTTAGGTTAGCAGTTGGTTTGAATTAGTATTAGTATTTTTTGTAAATTACTTTATTACTATGTATTAACCAACTTTAAATATATGTGAAATGAAAAAATAAAAAACCCCATGTTTTGTAAACATTTCTGTAGACTAAATCCAGGGAATTTCAGCATTTCAGTTGGTGCCTAATAGAAGGGGGTTGGAACAGTTGGGAGTAGTAGAAAAATCCCCAAAACCCCAATTAGCAGGGGGTTGGAAAAAAGGGGGGTTGCAAAATAAGCAAAAATGCTATAGAAAAGGTAATGGTTTCTTGTCACAAATTTATATCAACGTAACATAATCAAGTCTACAGAATGACACAAGGCTGAATCATACAAGAAATGCATGCAGCATGCTTTTCTTATGATATATTTACTTGCAGGCAAAATAATTTCCTCTAAAAACTGCCATGCATGAGATCTTACTAAAAAATTAATAGTAGGGGTTTGAACCAAGAAAGTTCTGAATGGAAAATTTTTGAAAAACTAAGTAGAGGGGGGCATCTATAAGCCACCCAAGAGCACATGACTGACATGTCTAGCCTTAACATACCATAAATTCTTGAATAAGCCCAAGCCCATAGCCAGGCCTGTGTTTCAGGGGTGGCAAAATTATGCTTGAGGAATCATGTGGTACAAAATTTGAGAGCTTATTTCATACTTTATGTTAGAGCAGCCATGGCCTAGCGGTGATGAACTCAATGTACACCAAGATGGTCCTGGGTTTGAGGCCCACCACAGGCCATTGGTGACATCAGGAAGGGCATCCGGTCCTAAATGCTCGTGCCAAAGTCCTCTCAGAGGCAGCCTCCATGCCCCAAGGAATTGGGGGAAATAGTGGTAAAACTAAACTTCATACTTTATGTTATCAAAACTAAATATACAATGGGTGTACAGGAAAAGATTGAAATTTCTAGTATGTCACAAAGACCAAGGTTTAGCAGAACCAAAATTTCAGGATATCTCTCTTTATCTACAAATATAAAGCAACAATGAAAAATTGCAAAAACTTTCCCAGGGGTTGGCAAAAAGCTGGAATCTGTTATCATTTGCCACCCTATGCCAACCCGTGGCTATATGTCTGAATAAGCCCCTGGAGGCTTTTTAGATTTTTGTATGGGTGCTTATTTTGAAGGGGGGCCTAAAAATTTTCCTGCAAATTGCTCACATTCCAGTTGCAATTTTTCTGTTACTATGGACATTCTCTTATGTCACAAGTAATAGGATTTTTTCAAAGGACAGACAAATTTTCATTAATTAATGAGTAATTTTTCTTTCCTAGCTCTATAAGACACTAACAGACTCTTAAATATGTGCAGTCACATGCATGGGTAGAGGTTTATTCGGGGGGGGGGGCGGATTTGAGGATTTAAGGTAATCAAAGGAGTGTTGGAAATGCAATTTCTTGCATCAGTGAAATGGGGGTATATCCTTTCATTGACTAAATTGTGAAGGCTGCTGGTAGTATATGTGACTTTACACCTCCATGCAAGCAAGGTCATGCTTCACCACTGTCTGAAAAAGATCATGCTATGTCACTGCTAGCAATTTTTGTACAAACAACAGCCCCATTGAGAATGAACATAAGGCATAGGTATATTGCTCTAATTATAAAATCCTTGGTATCCATATAATTTATGGATTTAAACCACATGCTAAGGTAAAAAATATTAGATGATTGGCTTTTAATTTCAATATTTCTTAAGCACTAATTTATCTCCATCTGGATCATAATAAGCAACAAAAATATTCCCTTTCCATGTCCACATATGATCTGGAATTGCATCACTTTCATTTGACAGTTTATGGCTAACAATATTCTTGGCATATCTTGTGCTCCACATATCTATATCTTGTCCTCGGCACAACAAAAACTTATTGGAAGGTAAAATAACAGCATTATATCCAGGGGCATTTATTGAATTTTCTTTCCTGAGGCTTCCAAGCTTGTAAATCTCAACTGAATCCCTTCCACATGCAAATAGCAAATGATCTGATAGCAAAATCTTATTGACTGTTGATCCTACATCTATGAAACCACTGTCCTTCAGTAATTCATTACCAATAATCTTAGCAACATCCCAAATCTGCACTTTTGACAATGCAGACAGGCTGAAAAGGTACTTTCGTTTGGAGCAGGTGATATATTTCAATGGAGTGCCAATATTTAATGATTTGACAAGTGTGAAATCACTTAAAGACCATATGTTTATTTTTGAATCTGTAGATCCTGAGAAAAGATACTGCTCTGATATACACAGACTTCTTACAGCCCCTTCATGGTTCTCCAGGATTTTTAAGCACTCTAAAGATACAATGTCCCATACCATAATCTTCCTATCATATGATCCTGAGAAGAGATATTTATCATTTGATGCAAGTGATAAGACGTGGCCAGTGTGCCCAATTAAATGTTTTATACTACCATTGTTAATATCCACAGCAGTGATGGCATTCTCCATATCACTGGGGTTATTTGAAACCATAGCTAGGAACAAATAAACATCAGAACTGATTGCAGAAACAATAGAGCCTACCTTTTTGTCCATGTCACAGATGATTTCACTTGATCTGAACAGGCATATGTCATAAATAGGGTCTATATTTGAGTTACCCCAAACCACCCTTGGCCATTCACTTGCACATGCGCTATTGGCACGACTAACAAATTCCCATGAACTGAAATTTATATCTGCGATTGAATTCAAAATATCAAATCTTGAAGTCTTTCCAGTTAAACTGAGCAGCTTCCCTTTGAGTGTTGATTCCTTGTCAAAAACGACTTTGCAGACTTTGACAACTTCTGGCAGGGTGTTCATTCTTGTCACGTATTTCAAGCAAAGCGTTATAGCTGTTTCTTGGTTATCTCCAAATTCATGGATGGATGAAAGGACAAGGATTTTTGTGGCCATAATCTTATCTGAAACATCTGGTACCACTCCAAACGCCATTAATGCTGCATCTCTAGCCTTTTTGAATTCATCTCTTGCTGTCGCTGGATCTTTCGAGATAAGATCATATCCCGTTTCAAGAAATGCAATTGCTGCAACTAATTCCTTCCTTCTTAGGGCATTCAAGTGTTCATGTATCTTTTGAAATTCATTTAACAGCAACTGACGAAGTTTCTCTTCAGCAATGTCGCCATGCTCAAACTTCGATGCTGTTTTGGGGGCAAATAATTTCCAGGCTATACCTAACGCAAGACGGAGAGCAACTACTTCAGCCATTAATACAATTAATGCGCAATCAGGCGAATACTACCAAACAAATGATCAATTTTGCCATGCCTTCACAAATATCTCAATAACGACGATGTCGGCAATGGTTGTTGGCAATTTTTATGTTGGACACTTCCGTATGTTGTTGGTGTTGTGACATTATCATTGTTGCTGGTGTAGCTTGCAAGCTTGAGGAACCAGCATGATCGATTCGCTGTGTCAACTACAATTCTGAATTCCGGATATGAATTCTGCATTCATCCAGGGTGTGCCGACTGGGCGGCGTCACGCCCCCCAATATTTTCAAATTTGCAGGAAAGTTGGTCAAAAGGCAGCCATGCTCAAGAGAGCTGGCAACAGTATTTTCTGCGACCTTTTCTTACAAGTAACAATATTTGGTCAACGGGTCAAAACGCCCCCCCCCCAACAAAAGGTATCTCGGCACATCACTGCATTCATCGATTGAATTCTTACTTCATGAGATGAAATTCTGGATTCACAGATTGACCTTCTGCATTCTGGATTGCATTTCTGCATTCCGAATTCGAAAACTGAATTTTGACACTGAAATAACTACATGACATTACCTGTGACATTACCCTCTAGCAGTTGGAGCTTTACATAATGTTCAAATTTGGCATTCCTACCAAATAAGGTGAAAGACTCCTCCCCAAATGCACTATGGGAATTCGTGTATGTCACTGCCAAAGGAAAGTACGCGAATATCAATTGAAAACCATGTGTGTCTAAGACAGTTAGAAAATAGCCTGTCAAACATTTCTTAGATAACTAAAGATAATGAAAATACAAAAAATTAAAACTTGAAAATTACATTCAAAAATTCGATTTTTCGAGCAGTGAACTACCTTAAATAATGTTCAAATTTGGCATTACTACCAAATAAGGTGAGAGACTCTTCCCCAAATGCACTATGGGAATTCGCGTATGCCACAGCCCAGGGAAAGTACAAATGTCAATTGAAAACCACGTGTGTCTAAGTCTGTAGTTTTTGTGAAGTGAATGAAATTGCTTAGTTATACTGAAAGATATTACTGATCTTTTCCTCAATAGGCATCAACGCCATAACTGAAAAGATCACTGCTCAAAGGTGAGTGTCCTTTCCATAAAAAAATAGTATTTTTAGGAAATTTGCATCTTGTTACTCCAAAGGAGATTTCCAACATAATACGTGTTATTCAACAATCCTATTCCCATGATATAAATTTAGTAGCATCAACGTTAGGAACGTGGTAGCATGAGATGTGTAAGCATAGTCCCTATCATATGAAATATTTCCATTCAATGCTTGAACAGGTGTGTCAATTGCATCAAACATTAGGCCATAAGACAGCACAAAATTCAATTGAATAGAGCCTTTCTCACTGAAAACGGCGGTCATATGAACCAATGTTTCATAACAACCTAGCAGTTGAAAATGCTTAACAAAATGAAGAATAGGCGATCACATCAACAGACATGCTGCATTCTATCCACATGAAAATCTGTTATTGACAAATCGAACGCTGTTTCAATATTCAGATGGCACTTAGCAAAGTGAAACTGAAAGTATTTCTCTTGTGTAACAGCGAAGTCAGTAGACAGACTGGAGAAATTTGCTATTTTGGGCAACAGGTGCTGGCTGTACAGAAAGGATTCTACAAAGTTGATAACACCTGCCTGTACAAATCTGTACTGACCGATCACTTATATTTTGTAAGATAATAATACATTTTAAGTTTTACTTATGTATACTGATAGAGATTCATGGATAAGCATTAATGAGCATGGCTGGCGCGAATTGCCTGCAAAATCGAAAAGAGTCTGCGGGATGGTGCCCGCCACGCCCATGTATTTGTCAATCCATGCGCAATAATAGCACGATCCACTTAGTGGAGAAGTGATGTTCTTGTTGGAATTGTATTCAAAATGTAATTTTCAGCTGTAGTAGTCTATTTATTCTGATAGGGTATGACCAAGCTAAAAGCCTACATGATATCACAGATATGGTGCGGGTATTCTTCTAACATCGCTGATAGACAGTGTAGGCCAAAACAACTTTATGCTCAGGACGTTCTTTGCATTCTGTAGGAAAAGTGGCCGCTAGCCCCCAACCTGTGTTTTGTTTATTCACTTTGAATTTTATTATTTATTTTATTGAATTTTTATTGATTGCTTGGATTTGGACCAAGCATATTTTGATTATTGAACACATTCGAAAAAAAAGGAATAGAGAATTGAACGGAAAAGGAATTCGAGAACTCTTACGGAATTGGAACTCTACATAGAACTCTTAAAGAATTGGAACTCTGAAGGTGATAACTTACATTTTTGACTTTGATCATCGGACTCTAGGGATTCACGGCGGCAAGTGAAGAAGCGTAAGGAAGAACTTGCTATCAACATTTATTTTATATTTTCATTAGTTTATTTATTTATACAGTCCTCTCATTTTGTATGATTTAGATTCTTTGGACTTGTGCCGAACCCATTTCGGTAATTCTATTCCGCCAACCAGATGGGCGCGTCTAGTCCTCTGGCCCGACGCAGAATCTAATGCGGAAAAATCGACGCGTTCTGAGTTATTATTCTTCTGCTGATTTCTAAAATCTTATGTGTTTTCCCCCCATCACCTCGAGTTTTCTCTCTATTGGCCATTTACATTTTTCGATTCTGATGAACTTGACAATTAAAACTAATACCTTTTCCAGAACTTGGTTCCTCTTACAACTGTATTCGGCGGTTCTATCACACAGAACACTATTGATTTGTCATTTAAAGTAATTTAATGAGCTTTTCGTGGAGATAGAGCATTTTGGGTGTGAAATTTCTTGAGGAGTTATAAGCGCTGATATAGTGGAGAAATCTGAACTGAAACAGGCCTCTCCGTCTGAAGCACGTGATCACGCGCATGCGCCTCAACTGGGTGAGGTACGCGTTTCATCGTGTGCCTCGTTCTTGAAAATTAACCAGATTACGCTTCTTGGCAATCAAATCGCGCGCCTGGATGCAAAATTTTTGCCACAAAGTGCATGATTGGTTGCACGCCTGCTAAAATCTATACTGAGAGGCCTTATCCAAAAGTGACAGGGCCTACGGATCTCGCTTGATATTTCCAAGACCTTTGGTTGCGCCTGACACAAAGGTCCTCCTGCTAAGCCAATGTTCTGTCTCCATCACACCCTCAGTACATGGATTGCTAGCTTTCTATCTGATAGGTCCATTGCAATTAGTGTTGATGGCTTCCTCTCTAAGCCTCATTCTTTCAACTCAGGTGTACCTCAGGGCTCTATTATCTCTCCTGTTCTATTTATCCTCGTCATAAATGACCTACCTTCCTCTACATCTTCCAGCATTTTCTCTTTTGCTGGTGACACTTATTCACGTTCACATTTTTCATCCAATCAACAACACCTTGCCTATTCTAATATTTCACCATATCTTAACACTAGAGAAGTAGGGTAACGACAACCTTGACCTTTCTCCCTTTTCTTAGTTTTTCCCTTGTCGAAGCTTTGATATAAGCCATAAGGCCTCTCCCCAACATTACCTACTAGATAAGAAATTACACGAAAAACCCATCGATATCAAAAATCAATACACCATACAAGTCTAGTATACAGGTTACATTAAAAAAAGAGAATTTACAGTTAAACTAAGGCTGTTCTCTCAGGGGGTCGTGTTTGATTTATCTTCAGCTCATCAAACTTGTACTTAGGCATCTGGATATTTCTGCAGAATCGTACATCGCTCCTGGAGCAGTGGGATTTTAGGTGGAACGTGCTCCATAGACTCCCCCGAACTAGATGCTTGAAATACACTGGGGACATGTTCTTTGACATATTCTGGTGAATTATCAATATTTTTGGTATTCGTCGTAATAAATCCTCTTTGAATCATACGCCAATAAAAGACCATACAAACTACTTTAGCTAATACTACCATGATGCATTGCCCGCAGAAAGACAGTTGATGTCATTATGGGAAAGGTCTATTGGAAGTGGGAAAGTAAATCTTCGCAATATTTCATGCATTTTGGGAGCCGAAAATGTAGATATGCAATGGGGTTTATAAGTGATGACGTCATAAACAAATATATTATTAGAATTTATATATTCTGACCACATGGAGTGAAAAAGCACCTTAAAATAGGCGTATGTTGACAGTTTTAGGCAAGCATTGTCAAAATGGGCTGAATTACGACCATTAGACGGCAAAATCTGCCATACAAACCACTGTATCTTTCTCCTGGTAACGATTAGAACTAGCCTCAAAATACAATGATTTGATGCATTCATTTGCATCCATCTCGATCATTATTTTAGCTACTTCAAAGTGCTTTTTCACAATTTAAAACTAAAATCAAATAGCTCTAAAAATAGCATTTCGTGACGTCACACTAATGAACACTATTGAAGTTGTAATATGAGTTTTCAGTTGCCATCATCGTCATCATCATCATCATCTAACGGGAGGTTCAAAATAAACCGCTGTGGCTCTCCATTTCCCTCTATCCTGTACCATTTTGTACAGCTAAATCATACTACGTAGACAGTCTGGTGGTACAACAGAACTTTTTTCTTATAAAAAAGAACGTTTACACGCTTACAAGGAACTTACTTTACAAGGAGCCTACATGTAGACCACCGAAATATTTAAGGAACTTATATTTCTAACGGAAAAAAGCAAAGGAATTTTTCAATTTCAAAACATTTTATAACTAAAAATAATCAAGAACTGGGAGACCGGTTCAATTCATTTACAGCCAAAACTCGCACAGATACATTTAAAAACTTCCCTTCCTTCTTTGTGCTTTTATTCTTGAGCTCTATTCAAAATTAAAGGGAAAATTCCAAATTTTGATGTTTCCTCGTGTCTGTACCACTTTTATGGCATTATTTCTGCAGTAAAACTTAAGGAACTATTAAGGAGCTTCCAGTACTAGAAGAACATTTAGAACTAGGCCTAAAGCTAAAATCTCTGCAAGAAGTCCTTGAAACACTAATTAATTAATGCATAACTTCTGATAAAAATAATTTGCTTATCTATGTCGAACGATTGAAATACCCTCCCCCCTAAAAACAATGTTGAATCAAGTGTTTATTTGTCAGAGAAGTGTTTGCAAACATAGCGACTTTTTCTGTACCTGGCAGCACTGTATATAACAATATTGTCTTGAGGGGGAGAGGGGGATAGTACTAAATGAGTAGCAAAAACAATGCAAGTGTTACAAAACTTTTGGCAGAGATTGTAGGTTCCATACAAAAAGCTTGTACACAAACATGCACTTGCGTGTACACCCCCTCCCCCCTATACACACACACGCGCGCACACACACGCACACACACAAACACGCACACGCATATGCACACACACACAAACACACACACACACACACACACACACAAACACACAAACACACAGACAAACACACACACACACACAAACACACATATTCTAATACATATTTTAATGAACAGAATTTATTTATCAGGTATCACAAGATATTTGCGCAAAATGCAGGCCTCTTACAGCTGTTGCTGGATGGACGATGTTCGGAGAAAGTTAATTTCAATTCAGGAATGGAGTATGGAAGACCGCACCCGTATTTTGCATTTCCTGGACAAAAAGGATGAGATGTGCTATGACAATCCAAGCCGGCCATATGCATCACAATGGGATTCATTGAGAATAATGTTGGATGACGAAAACGCATTCAAATCATATGCATCCCATTTGCTCATGGAATCCACACAGGGTGACATGGAAAGCAAGTTCAAAAAAGATGTCACAGGGCTGTACACTGAAATGCAAAGGCCATCCACTTCAGCAGTAATCGAAAGGTATGAAGGACTTGATGTAACGCCTTTAAAGTATCCCTCTTGGGCAAAAGCCTTCTCTTTAAGCAATCTCGCAAGCATGTGGGACAATTTGCCAGTGGAATACAAGACAGCTGTTGTTGATGTGATAAGAGGCGTAGCTGGGCGCGCTGGAACAATCGTAGTGCGAAGTCCGTTTACAATTGCTACAGTTGGACTTGCAGGGGTGCAGTTGGGGTACCAAGTGTACCAACATATCAAAAGATGGTGGAAAGGAGAACTTGCTGGAGAATGGTGTGCCAAATATGTCATCGATGACACAGCAGCAATTGTTGTAGGGGCCGCTGGAGCAGCCAGTGGTGCAGCCCTTGGCTCTCTTGTGGGGCCATGGGGTGCCGCAATAGGCTGTGTACTGGGGGCAATTGTTACAGGCTTGGCCGCAAATGCGCTTATAGAGAGAATTACACGTGATATATTTGGCCTACCAAACTCAGAAGCCGCCTCAAAAGCCTATGAATACTTAGGGGTACCTGCAACTGCTTCAAACGGTGAAGTTAACTCTGCGTATCGCAAGCTATGCCTGAAACATCATCCTGACAAGGGAGGAGATAAAGAGGAATTCTTTATATTGCAGTTGCATATGTCAATTATCAGACAAGATCATGGGGAATTCTGATCTCAAAAGGATAGTAACAGAGCTTTTCAAAGAGAATCACATACGAAACATCACTTGAAATAACATTGCTTATATGGCAACTTTCTAGAACGATGGCTAAACAATATGATAAGTATCTAATGCTCCAATAACGACGGGCATTTGGAACTAGTAGGTAGGGCTCAGTATCTCAAACAAGGCTGATTTAGAATTTAATATCAGGTGTATCGAGGCTTCCTTATTTATTTGATCTTGGTCAATGCTGATGAGTTTTTATTGGAATTTCTTCCGTACCGATTGCTGCCTGCGCTGCGTTGATTATATTGCAAAACCTCTCTCCTAATTCATTGCTAAGGAAGAAAACTAGAAGTTAGCACTTTTCCCAGATCTCAACAATAAAACAACGGCATTAACATATTAACTAATACCATCTTCAACAAAACACTTCTTTGTTATATAATATTGTTATACAGTATTTTTTGTCTTACAATGATACACTTCAAGAATCCAGCAGCAAAAATCTTGACCTACATTAGTATGTAAATAGGCTTCAGCAATTATCTCTTCGCTGATCACATCAACAAAACAACATTAACATATTTATTAATACTATCATTAACAAAACACTTCTTGGTTATTTAATATTGTTATACATTACTCGTTGTCCTACATTTGTAAGTTTGAGAAACAAGACTTTTAATATACTTCATAAGGACAAATGCAAAAATAGAAGGAAATATAGAAGAGAGTACGATATAGTTTCTAAAATAAAGTGTCCTTTTTTGATTGTCGAACAACCCTGAAGAGATCAGTTTTTACTGGTGTTCTGCGAGGAGCTGACCTTGAAAGCAACGCTCTACGATCTAACATGTGATTCAGTGATTTCTTGCTAATAACAAAATCATCTGATATATTTGACACGTGGCTGTGATCTTTCGATTTCAGCAGTTCTAGGATATCTTGAGTTGACAATCTGCTTGATATTTCCTTGCCTTTAAAACGACCTTTCAAAGATTGAGAGTACTCTAAATTAGACATGCTTGTAACAATCTGAATTAATAATCCAAAGAAAAGAACTGACTAATGCCACAAGCCGTATTAACATAAACATATACTAGTACGGGTTTAAAAATGGAACTCGTTATGTGCCAAACTCAATTCAAAAACAGAGCGTCAGGCAAATCAGGGCAGTCGTGTTCCCTCACATTTCTCTGATTTCTATCCTGTTTTCCCTGATTCAATAAAACTCCTGAATAAATACTACACACTATGTTTATCCCAATACCAGGCAATTTAAGCAAACTTTCGCTTATTTAAATGAAGTGTAGTCTATTTTCATCATGCAAAATGAAAACCATCAATTTCATTATCAGCATTATGTGTTTTCTTGCGACTTTTTACTAGGATATCCATTGATTGACGAAACAAAAACAAACATTTTCGCTGATATTTCTATGACTGTCTTTAGCTTTACCCAAATTCCTTAAATGTTTCCCTGATATTTTTTAACACAACCCATTTCCTTGATTTTCCCCTGATTTGGTATATACTTGAGAAAATAAGTCAGCTGGAGTACTATTTGAGAATCATATGAGTTCCGATTGTGAGCGGCAAAACTCATAAAGAACTCAAGGCTACCAAATGCAAACCAAAACAGCTTTTTCTGTTGATTTCAAATCTGGTTTCTGGGAAATCGATTCTAGCGTAGGAATTTTCAAGCACCGAACAGAAGTCATCAAATTCTCTTTCATGCAATTCAGAATCAGCCTGGGTTTGATACAAATATGTTATGTATTGAAGCAACCCACCAAATTAACTTTGTATTTGCGTACATTTTCCTTGAGAATAAGGATAGTCCTAAATCATTCTCTGCTTCATTTGACTTAAATCTGGTGCAAGTTCTACAGAATCCCAAAAAATTTAACGCAACTAAATCTTCAATTCTTCATATTTTTGAATTTTGATGAACCAAAAGTAGTTGGATATCTTCGAGTAAAACCTCTATATTCTGCTGGACTTCACTATGTTCTATTTTTCAATGTGTCCTCGCAGAGCACTTTGAATAGCTATGTTTGGACACAAACCAGGCATAACGCACATTTTCAGGTCTGAATCTCGCGCAAAGTGATGAATAGGAAGAATAGAGTATACCTCCAACTGAATCAAAACAACTAAATTCAAGCTGGTACAGAAAGGCACTGCCTTATGCACCATTGGCGCGGGAGGAACTT
>OLMO02000262.1:3923374-3937913 GCA_900291935.2 Cassiopea xamachana | reverse complement strand
CTGAGTAAGGAAATTTTGTGTGTCACACTTGATCAACTCTAGTAAATAATATTTAAAGGTTACTTCTTGAAAACTTGAAATGAAAAATTAGCAAAAATGCATGTTAAATGAGTAACTACGTTAGTAAACCTCCATGCATATAAAGAACTAAACCAGAATGCTTCGATTGGAATATGGAAAAAACAACGAATGCAACTAAGTAGAACTATTTTTCACATAAAAAGAACACAGAACACTTAAAGAGTATCAAATCTATGGTTACTATAAGATTTGTAAGAAATTTCAAAACTACAATGAAGAATTCTTCATCGCAAAGAATGTTAACGAAGGTAAGACTTGTTGATAAGAAATTTATCTTAAAAATTATGTAAAATAGTGAATGGGAACATATTTGGGAAAGAAGATCTGGCCTGTTACGAAATTGCCGTGAAAAATACGGGGAAGATTTTTGGGGCCTATGTTCAAAGTAAGTTGGTTAGCAGCTAGAAGTTGCCAGTGGCTCTTAATTGAACAGAAAGGACCAAAATGTTGGGTTGCAACACCGGGAAACCTTTCCAACCGGACCCTACCCCGAAGGCCACGTGAGGTCAATTGCCAGAATATTACAATTTTGAAGTACTTTAGAACATAGGCATGCAGGTAATCATTTTGAAGATAATATAATGCGGGTTCAGATTTTATACAGAAAATTGCTAAAAAATGAAATAGAAAGTGTATTTGCTTATCTTCAAAAGCCAAAAATTCAACGAACTGGAGTAACATGGAAGGAGGCGAGAGATCAAAGTAAACAAGCGTACTTACAACTGAATGTTTCTAGAATCTGTTAGGATAGTTTTTGTTGCTTATACATAACAATATCTATGTTTCAGTGTCAATCAATATGCTGTGGTCTTCGACATGCATTCACAGGGTGATGGCGATGGTGCAGCAGCAGGGAGTTGGAAGCGGGAGGAGTCGCAAATGCTTACATGTTTCCTGTTCTATACATGTTTTTTTATGAGAAAAAAGTTTATAAGAAAATGAGGCTCAAATTGTCAAAATCTTATTGAAAAATCATAAGAAAATCACGAGGCTCAATTGTCAAAATTAAACATTTTTATTGGCCAAAAATCGATAGTTCGTCGTTATTGCATTCAAAATGTTAAAGATAGAATTCAAATTCAAGTATACAATATTAATAACGAATGTTGAACCCATTTTAGCCAGTTTATTTCAGAAAAAGTTAAGAAAAATTTAAGAAAATCTCAGGCTCAATTTCGGGAAAGGTTCAGAAAACTGCGGCTCAGGCAAAATTATTATTTTCTTATAAAAAATAGTGTACATGATTCAAATTAAAAGACCAAATAAATGCACAAAAGAGAACACTGCTAATAGTACACTATCTTTTTAAGTAATTTAGGGTTGCTGGTTTTGCCTTTGACGCTTTTCGCTTTCTTCCAGTCTACTCAATTTCAGTCAATTTTAGGCTGTTTGAGGTAAGCAAATACATTTTCTTCTTCATTTCTGATCAACTTAACATGCAAAATCTGAACCAGTGCTAAATTATCATTGAAATGAGTACCTCCATACTTATGTTCTAAAGTACTTCAAATATTTTCATTATTCTGGCAATTTGCCTGACGTAGCCTTCCGATTAGGGCCCGTTTGGAAAGGTTTCTCCGTGCTGCAGCCCCATATTTTNTGGTCATTTCTGTTCAATTAAGACCCACTGGCAACTTCTAGCTGGTAACCAATCTACTTGGAAGATAGACACCAAATAGCTCCTCCCCTCCCCTTATTACAAAATGAATGAACAGTTGGAAGCGCTTCATCAAAATTACCTTGGATCAACAATTAAATGACTAATTTTTCACTTTCAAAAAAGGTAAAGGTTTTTAATCAGACAAATGAGTACTTAGTCCAAAGGTCTTAAGCAAAACAATGCTTAATAGGAAACCACAGTGAAATCAGCAAGAAATGCACATTAGCAGAATTAGCAGACACACACAATAGGTACCTATGCAAAGTAAATATTGTCAACAAGGAACAAAAAATGAGTCTAAATCCAGTTATGCTATTAAGTAAATGCAGTCAAATCCAGTTAAACAGCTGGCTGATTNTGAATACCATGAATGCCAAGAGGATGGCTTGAGGTCATTCATTTAGTACGTATGCACGAAGGAGGGTCGAGGAAAAACGTACGCCATTGCGCACAAGGGGAGGTGTTTGACACAACAAAGTGCGTACGCAAATGGTCCCTTTTTGCATGTAGTTTGAAATATTTGCATACGCAAGAAGATACTTTTATCACTGTTGTCTTTGGCGACGACTTTCAAAACTATTTTATAAAACATTTGCTAAAATTATTTTCCTGTCTGTAAAATGTTTTAAAGTCTTTTTGTCTATGGAATTATTGATTGGATGTTCAGCAACATTCCCCTTAGATTTGGGGGGTCCGTTGGGTAAGAGTACGTACGCACTGGGGGGCCATAGCAAGCGTACACGTGCGTACGAAGGGGGAGGGGAGGGCCAAAATTTTCCCATGATGGGGCGTACATACTAACTGAGTGACCCCATTTATGTATCATGAATGCTAGGCAATGGAAAAAGATAGAAAGGTGGTTTTGGATGGGATAAGTAAACCCACAAACCATTTCCTGTCTTTCCGGCACTTTCATTGTTCCATCAATTCTTGAGTAACTGAAGTGTCGAAGGTAGCAAAAATCTTCTATGATGTCAAGCATTTTTGTCATTTGCGAAAACAACAGCACCTGAAATTAGTAAATGTAAAACTTGGAATATCTTACCACATCTTCTAGGCCTAAACAAGCTAATGTTTAATTGTCTAATCCTTTGGTTTGCACCAGTAGTGTAAAGCTAAAAAAAATGGCTAGTGGGCTCAGGTAAAGGGCCAAGGTGGAAATTCGGTCTACTCTTGTTGCTGCTGCTGCTATTGTCGCTATTTTCGATGTGAATTGGAAAAAGTGCGCGACATTTTGAAACATGTAAAACAAACATGACGTTTGTGAATAAACATCTGCTATACCACAATTCACTTGGCGCAGTGCTGAACTCTCGATGCACCACCTACTACCCTCAAGGAGCATGACGTGTTTCAGTATATCGTAGCATAAATTTGTGAAGCGAGACAGCCCGGCTTGCCAGGATAGCTCATATCGCGTGAGATCTGTTTTGCAATACCATCTTTTCATACTTCTACATGTTTCTATATGGGAATGGAACAAGTTCGGCAAGGTGAGATCTGTCGAACTCTAGGTGAGATCTATAGCAAAATGGGATAAAACTATTCCACATAAAAGCAGTTGTGTGAGGCTAACTTGGCTACGAATTCACTGTCTGCGCAGTGACATAATGAGAAATCATATAAGTCCCTAGTGTGCTAGTGCTATAGGTACTATAGAGGGGGCTATTAGCCAAGGGGCTTCAAAGAATTCAAAGGAAATGACAGCCTATACTGAGAACATATCATTAGCATCTCTTCTGTATGAAGCTAATTCATTAACCTATTTTGCATTTTTCACGATATATTTTAGAAATATTAGGTGAGCCTTAGCCACTCTAAAACTGCTGCAAATATAACTAGGGGGCTGAGCCTCCTGACCTCTATACTACTGGCTTGCAATAGCATTTTAACACTTGAAGTGGACCATATTTGCGTAAAACCTGATTAGAAGACTTTCTGTACTATCTTCAGGACACTAAAAGTGCACTTAACCAGTATGTATCGCACTATATGCTACTTTAAACCATTAGAATAATACCACAGTTATTGGCAGTAATATAAAAGCAAATGATTCCAAAACAATAGATCGTAAATTTCACTCAAAAATCACAGAGCTTATAAAGAATGAAACATATATTCTATTTAAGTTATTTCTCCCAACGGACCTGAAATCTACATCATGAAAGCGAAGCCCTTAATTGAGAAGAGGAAATTGAAAGATTTTAGAGATTAAAAATTTGAGGGGTTTAACAGATGAAAACAATATAATAATTTTCTGAAAATTATATACGAATATTTCTTACCTTATGGCCTCGTTTTTTCAGTTCCGGGAGCATTTGATCAAGAAGTTTCATTTTGCCGCAGACTCTGACTAGATTTTCGTCTACAACATATTCCTGCGTTTCTGGGTTAATTGGGTATTCCAGTAAATATGGATGATTACAACATTTACGGAGCTGCATCAGTACATTTTGTAATTTCACAGATACAACAGAGGTTGCCTTCTCTGCACTCCGTGGCTCCTTTACCGACTTTTGCCTGCATGTAAACAAAAGACATCAGTTCCTAGCTAAACGTTTTGCTTTTTATGAGAAACCTGTAATATAAGAAACCTCTTACGGCAGAATTGTCGTCAAACCTATTGGAATTCTCATTTATCCTTGAAAGACATCAAGTTGATTATCGTTCTTAACGTTTCACTCGTCCTAAGACTTTTAACTAAAAGCGAAGATTGTTGCCAAAAATGATTTCAAATAATATATATAAATATATAAATAAATATATATATATAAATCTATATATAATATATATATATATATATTATATATATATATATAAATTTATATATAATATATATATATTATATATATATATATATATATATATATATATATATATATATATATATATATATATATATATCCATATACATATAAACAGTATTATATATGTTTGTGTATATGCATATGTATATGTGCATACATATATATATATACATATGCATATACACATATATGTATATATATACATTTATTTATTTATATTAGTACGCATGATATATTGTAATATAAAATAACATATGGCATACAATGTAAAATAATAATAATAAACTTAAAAACCAAACTTTACTACTAAAAACTAAATAACTAATTAAAGTTATACTTTTCCTGCTCTTGTGTCATTTGTTCCAACAACCGGTCGAAATCAAAAGTCTTAGAATCATCAACCAGCATACTTTTGTAATCAACTTTCTTCATAACTCTTCTTTTGGGTCGGCCGGAATTTGTGTATTCAATGACAGGTTCCGGTTCCTGAGAAATGGAGTAATTCTGTATTTAGATTGGTTATATGTAGCATTATTTAGCTAAAATCAATAGTCACTGACATCAAATAAGCCAAAATAGCTTAATAGGATACATCGTTTTCTGTGGCATTTTTATTTACAATTTCTTTCCTTTGCACAAGATTACATCATAATACCCATCGTATGATGTTATACAAGTCTAATTGACCAGACAAAAAATGACAAAACTGTTATATTGACAATCATACTAAAAATCAAAACAATTTAATCCTTTAATTTCTAGAGTAAAAGAAAATAATAGGATTGGATAACAGTAAAAAAGACTATTACGTAACGTAAGAAAATATCACAACAGACTTAAACCTCAGACTTACAGTTTTCTTTTTGAGTTTGCTAAGAATCGTCCTATCAAGAGTCCCTTTGTAAAATTCTTGTTGTTCAGTGGTCAAAGGTGCGTAAACAATAAGCTCTCTTTTTGGTGGTATAGTCAGATCTACATCTGTTTTGAGTCTTCGTAGTAAAAACGGCGTGAGGATCTGAAGACGGTAATAAACGTAACAGTATAGTATTTCCAGCGCATACAACAAGTAGCTTTCTTTACAAACAAGGTTATTTTCCGTCAAATCTCAAAATTAACTGCAAGGTGGAAACACAAAAATAGTTTATCTATCAAGGGAAAGCCTGGAAATAAAGCTCAAAGATTATTAGGGTTCATGCAGGAGTTTGATAAGAAAATTCAAGAGCTTTCAAGGACTAGTAAAGGCCTAAAATAAAAATTTT
Organism: Cassiopea xamachana; assembly: GCA_900291935.2. NCBI lineage: Eukaryota > Metazoa > Cnidaria > Scyphozoa > Rhizostomeae > Cassiopeidae > Cassiopea > Cassiopea xamachana. The sequence continues at coordinate 3,932,106 of OLMO02000262.1, read as the reverse complement.
CAAAGGGGTCTGGTAATAATAGACTTTTTGGGTACAGAAGAAACTCGCATAAAAGAGCCTAGGTTTTTACTGAGCAGCTCGGAAAAGTTCTTAATATGTGGATTGGTATTCTAAATTCCGGCCTGTAAGGTTCTCCACAAGGCTCTTAACAACAGCACATGTCTTGCATGGATTGACAATGTATTCAGCATAAGAGTTCTTGATGATTCTTGGCAAACATTTTGAGAATTCCTGTTTCATTTTTTTCATATGTGGTGCAACTTGAAAAGCGCAGATGGTCTATGAAAGTTTCTGCCCATGAATTTTGAAACCAAACAGCATGAAATCAAATATATAAGAACCGCCCCCCATGTAAGTCTTGTTGGGGCTCTCACTTGGGGGGTTCAAGCAATGAAATTTCAGGCTCAAGGTTCTTTTATGCGGGTTTCTTCTGTATTTTATTTCTTCTCAAGACACACTTATGCGATCTTTTCAAAACTTTTTTGAAATTTGTTTTAAATATTGTTTGTACTGCTTATTGGTGTGAACGATGTAAACAGTATACATTCACGAATTGTCATGGGGTGCGATCAATTTTCCAAGGAAAAATTCTCATTCCAAAGGAGTTTCAAGTGCCCTTGAAAAGATATTTCAAATTCCAGCACTTTTCAAGGAATTCAAGTGCCTGCATGAAGCCTGATAACATTGCATTAGTGTGCATGCAATCCGAATCTATCATAGATAGCCACTGTTCAGAAAGTAAACAAATGACAACTTCTTATGTCTAACTGAGGTCAATATTGTTGTATTCAACCCATAAAGTGACTATTTGTGCATAGAACGAGGATTCTTTCATATCCATTTATATATAAACTAGGTCAGAGCCGCATTCCCGTAGCTTATAAAATAGACATATAGAATAATTCAGAGAAAAATTTTCTTCTGCATAAACGTTTCGATAAAAATCTTCTACAGTATATATATAATATATATATATATATATATTTATATATATATGATATATATATAATATACATATAATATATATACATAATATATATATAATATATATATATATAATATATATATAATACATATATAATATATATATATATATATACATATATATATATATATATATATATGTTTATATATATATGTAGATAGATATATAAATATATATATATATATCGCTATAAAGTCGAATTGTTTAACGTTTATACAAGGATAGGCTACATTTCTTCTCAAAACAAGCATCCTAAATGTTAAAGTGGCGTCGCAATACTTACTGCATGAAGTGTCTCCAGCACATGCTCTTCCTTTTCCTGCGCAATCAACTTCTCATCACCGCCATCTNTTCACCTACAGCACTGAAGTCAAACCACTCTTGAAAGCTAGAAGCAACATAAAAAGGAGATTAATAGAGACAACTGTTAATAAACCAGTAGTCATTATCGAAATTAAATGACAGCTACTGTTCAAGCTTCTTATATGCGGCACAAATGAGACTTTGAGTAATAATAAGACTATGTTGAAAGTACAATTTGTACAAAATCTAGGCTTTTGCAGCAATACCAAAGTCATTTGAGCAAACTACCTTATGTCAAAGGGCGAGGTAGCATAGTGGTTAGAGCGCACATGCCTCCCGTGAGGAAGGCCTACGGATCGAGTCCGACTCGATGCCCTGACTGAATGCTCACTGTTCACCCAGCAGCAAATGGGTACCTGGCGGCAACACTGGGGAGATAAAGGCGGCGAGGAAAGGATCTGGCCACCCCACATGCCGATGGTTTAGGATAAGTGTCCTCTCTAACAGGCACTCCCCTACGTACGAAAGTATACTATACAGGGCTACCTATACTTTACCGTACGCCAAGCAGGTTCTTCAGGATCAGTCCCAAAGTCAGTACCACCATACACAGTATTAAACAAACTCGCATGATGCGAGAAAAGTTCACGCCAAATGGTGATGTAGAAGGAGACATGTTGCATAAAAGAGACACTACAGATACGCTTTGAGTGACACAAATTCCAATTACTCAGAGGAAAATTAAATCTCATATTCTTAAGACAATAACATTGGAATCAATTGCAAATATGTGGTTATATCAAGAGCAGCCACAATAGTGGCCAAAAGTCCCTGGGGATACTTAAAAAAATTATGAAAAAATATAGTCCTCTCAGCATTTAAACCACTGTGCTGTGCACACATCCCCCATCTCCCCCTAGAAAAATGTAGTTCTGTTGGTGAAATACTTGGTTTCATTGTGGACGCGAAAATTTCTATTACCACAGGTGCTTCTCCCACAAACATTGTTTAGAGGAGGAGGGAGGACAAATTACACGAGCAGAACAAAAATTACAAAGTGTGCCAGGACTTTTGGCGACTATTGTAGTCTAAAATTATATATAATCTGTATGAATATGCATAAATATTAAATAACAGTATTAACTAGTGCACTCAGAGCTTAGTTTCTACAAATTCCCTACCAAATATTTGACTGCTAAGCGAGAGAACTGATAAAGGCTAAGCTTACAGTCTCACAATCTCGCTCGTTCTAAATCCCCCATTCAAAGCAAAGGTTCAATGTCCCAGTAGTCTATTTGTAAGTACAAACCGCCATCAGATAAGGTATTAATTCCATAAACACTATTTACGTATGTATGAATGGATGGGTGACTGGGTGAAAGAATGGGTGAATGAATGAATGAAAGAATAAATGAATGGAGATAGCTGTGTAAACATGCTCACTAACCTATTCAAATCATCGAAAATGTCTGGTAGCAAAAAGTTGAGAAGTGACCAAAGTTCAGCCAGGTTGTTTTGCAATGGAGTGCCAGTCAGCAAAAGCCGATTTGCAGTTTTGTATGTCTTCAATTCTCTGGAAGAAAAATATCTACAATCACGCAGAGAAAATAGAGAAAAGTGGAAGAGGAGACAGGACAGATGGGAGAGAAAGGAAAGAGAGAGAAATACAGAAAGAGCCAGCTACAAAGAGNGTGACAGAGTAAGGGTGAAATATAGAAAGAGAAAAATAAGAAGAGAGATATACAAAAATAGATAGAGAAAAAGAGAAATAGAGAAATAGAGAAAGAGTGATGAAGAAAGCGAGAAATACAGAAAGAGAGAGCTGCAAAAGAGACAGAGTAAGAGAGATAGAGAAAAAAATAAATAGAGAGATGAAGAATAGAGAATGAGAAATTAAAAAGAGATGTGGGAGCGAAGTAGAGATAAAATCAGTAAAAATGCAATTTCCAAATAAGTTTCAATAAAAAATTGTCTTCTAATTTTCCACTTTTCAATTTTCGTTGTCCTTAGAATGTTCTCTACAGTGAAGGTCTCAAATCTATGACTGCAAATGTAATGTATAACTGTAAAAAAGATATTTCAAAGGTAAAGAAGTCGTTAATGAAGAGCACCAAATACCACAAAACAATACGAATTGTTCAAAAGTAAGAATTCTAGTGGTCTTACTGTATTAGCCGACAGTTGAGGTTCTTAATACGGTGTCCTTCATCAATGATAATATATTTCCACGGGAAGATATTTAAGAATGCTCTGTCTCTCATAATTATCTCATATGACGTAATCACAACAGGGTAGGCCTTTATACTTTTCTCCTCATCAACCATTCTCAATTTGAGTATTTTTTGGCGCATCACAAGCCTTTCATCCTTTGTGCCATGATACAGCAGTGTTTTGATCTACAAACAATCAGAGATGCTGTCTATGTGTTTTTAAGAAGAAACCACCTTATAAGCAACCCAGTACTAGACAACCTAAAATTTAATAAACTTTCTGAACTACAAGGAAAGAGTTAAGAACCTTTACATCAGGGGTGTCCAAAGTTTTTTACAGTAAGGGCCAACTGCAGAACAACAGGCAACGGACCGGGCTACACACTATAGGTACCACAGTGATACATTAATACTGTGTGGATTTCTAGCTCGCCTACGTGCAGTATATGAAGTCAATAACATTGCCCTCAATAGTAGCAAAGATGCTATGCTTTGGACTTAACAATTATCAGACATTTCTTCAATGTTTGCAAAATATAGACAATATATACAGACATATACAATTTACCATTACATTTTCAGAATTTTATGTCGGCCAATAATAACTGGATGGTGGGCCGTGTTTGGGCACCCCTGCTTTAGATAAATAGTACATTGAAATCGTTACCTGGTTCAACGTAAAGCTGTACTAAAACAATGGTAAAGTCACATTGCCTTAGATTTTAGCTCGTATTGACCCACTTTGTTTACTATGATACTAAATGATACACGTGATCTGTGAACAGTGGATGGCATAACATAAAGTAGATGATACACGTGATCAGTGAATAGTGGATGGCATAATATATAGTACAAGAGACACGTGATCAGTGAATAGTGCTACCTTTGCGTGTTGTATACGTTTTTACTGCAATTTTTTTCGTTAAATCAAAAAACTTTTAACAAGCTTTTAGAATTAAAATGTGGCCAAAAATAAAGAAACACTTACTAGTAAGCTTTGCGCCAGGTTTCTTAGAGAAAAAAACGTGCAGCTTGAAAGCAATGACTTAAGCTTAGCGCAAACAGCAGTTTCTATCGTTGCGACATGCGATTTTTGTCTTTAGTCCAAAAAATCTGCTGTGTACGGTGCTTTAAAACTAACGATTTTTATAGCAAGAGACTGAGTTTTGAGATCAAGCATGTTTGATATTTGTTTGTGATCGCAAGAGACCAGAAACAAAAATCTGCTGTGTGCGGTATTTCGCGACAAAAATCGTGGAACACATGACTTACTAAGCCAATAGAAGAGTAGAGAATTGGTCTGAAGCATCACTCACACGCAGCGCTAAAAGAGTATTTCATGGAGAAGTGCTTCAGACATCGTTTCTAGCAACGATGAAAATCTGCTGTGTGGCAACTGGAAATTCCTACCATCGCATACCGCAACGATAAAAATCTGCTATGTGCGCTAGGCTTTAGTAAGCAGAAACACTAAAACTGCGTTGCATTGCTGGAGAAATCCATAATCTGTAATTATAAAGCCTACTATTAATTATAATTCTCACGTTTGCAGACACCAAAGAAGATTTAGAAGTACTTATGATCTGAGAATTTAAAGTTCTATGGATGGCATCCTTAGAAAAATTTCAAATGCTTAATAAATTGATAAATCAAAGCCGCAATAGCATGCTTAAGGCTTGCTCTTGTCAAATTAATGATGCTTTGTGGTAATTTGACCTGGTCCTAAGCTCCTAGCTGGCCACTTATTAGTTTTCCAAGGTAGGTCACTAGTCGAAAAATTCTTTTTGAACCGTTTGAGATTTAGGCTCCAAAATATTGACCAAAACTAAACTCTGTGTGCTGAATCTGAATATGTCACTTAAATTTGTGTGGGGTGATTAGTTTCCGTGGAAACCGGCTGCAATGTGTGAAAAAGTAGGGCCCATTAGGTACAGTCTCATTTGGTATCGAATTGCTTCTGATAGCCTGCAGAATGCAAGCATCTAGTTTAAATGTTGATATAGTGAGCTTGTAGAAAAACATTTCAGAACATCCATAATCCTCAGAATTTTGAGGTCACGGGTACAAAAAAACAAGGAAAATCTTAAACATCAAGCATTTAATGAGAAAACAAACCAGATACTTGTACAATCCATAAAATGTATTAGAATGATATATATATATAGTTTTAATATATTACTAAACAGATGTGGAAATCAGGCTTTCACTTGGGTTGCAAACTGGCTGAAATTCCAAATTTCAAGAAAACAGTACTAAAGTTGTAATTGCCATATTTCCACAAAAACGCAGTTCGTCAATCAAAATAACGGTAATGCTAAGAAAAGTACAGTACAGAAAAATACAGAAGATACAGATCATGGGAATATAACAGCCAATAAAGTTTGAAATTTCTCAAAATGATCCGCCACTATAAGTTGCACCTTCAAAGTACTTCAGTTTCTGATTATTGGCAACTGTCTTGTACTTCAATTATCTTCTTCTTCTTTTTACTTCATCTGTTGAAGCATTGCATGCCTTTGTCAATCTTGTTAGGCTCTTCTTTCTAGCAAATTCCTTCGAACTTTTTCCTAGGTCAGTCCCAATTAAATCACAAAACGCCATTCTAAATGATGCACCCATAGAAAATTGGCAGATAGTAAGGGTAGCTGCTGTTTCAATTCTCTTTTTACCAACAAAAGTTGACTTAGGACACAATTTCCAAATAATGTTATGTACTGACTCATTATGATTTTGTCTCCTGTTTCTGGTACACATCTTGAGCACATTTTCTCAGTAAGCCTTTTGAATATAGGGACAGGTTTTTGCCCTAAATCAGGCGAGAGTTTCATGCTCTGAATGGCCACCTAGGGTGCTACCTTTTGCTATGGCTCTCTGCCAGAAGCACCAAGATTTCTCTCCAGGAGGACAAAGATGATGCTTTGAAAATACATCAGATGAAGACATATGAAATAGAAAAGCATATGAATTCAATTCAATGTTATTCTTCTTCTTCGTCTTATAGTGTCATGGCATTTAATACCGTAGACGGATCATGGCGGTTCACTTTCTCTCCATCTTTTCCTATCTCATGCAACATTGGCTAACTGCCTTCCATCTTTCCAGGAGGACAATGATAATGCTTTGAAAATACATCAGATGAAGACATATGAAATAGAAAAGCCTATGAATTCAATTAAATGTCATTACAATGGCCTTTTATAGCACGCCCATAGCCACATTGAATTCTTCACTGCATTCAACGTTCCTTTGCCAGATATGGATTCCTTTCTGCTCTTGCAATCATCAACCAAATTCCTAAGTGCACTGCCCTTTCTTTTAGATGCATGATTCGCACACTCTTCCTTATAGATGGCTGTATCCCCATACACAGCTTCAGCTAGTGCTATGAAAGATTTCCTGTCACTATTTGAAAGGGCAGTTGTGTAGTGAAACTTGTGCTTCTCTACTCATCTTTGCCATATTCCTCTAGCAGCCTCTACTTCCATGGCATTAGCTGAACCAGTGAAGTTTTTAATGCAGTTTTCAGCATGAACAGCTTTTCATTCATTATAACATTGATCTCCAACATTGATGGACATTAGATCTATTAATATTTGCATATATTACTCTTACTTTTTATGCTTCTTTTCCATATATTGTATGCTTTATGAAAATAGTTTTAGACTTTGTAAATTAATCTTGATTTTATGTATATTTTTTGTTTAAGTATTGTAGACAAGTAGATAGACGGAGGGCCTCTTGAAAAACAGCCATAGCTGAATGATCTCCCTCCTTAAAAATTTGCAATAATAATAATAGTAATAATAATAATTTTTTTTCAAACTTCTGATAATGATATAATATTTAAGAATACAAATACAAATCTCGCTATAATTAGGTAAATTGCATTTAACAGACTTGGTATGAAAAAACAAATTTACACTATAGGAAAAAATATATCAGAATACAAATTTTAGTACAAAAGTTTTCTGCAAGCATTTAGTGTATTAGAAGGACAGGGTTAGTCCAGGGCTTGTTACGCATACAGAATATATAATAGGTTGATCAGATAATAATTGTAGATAGCTTTCGCGCATGTGAAATCTGTGTCTCGCTTATCAAACTCCGGTTCCTTGCACATTGGCGTATGAACCGTATTGTGATGGCATCCAGGTTTTCAATTACCCACGTCTTAGCTAGACTGATAACAGTAAGATGCCAGGGCATTTTGGAGAGCAGATATTTGTGGTACAAGAGTAATTTATTTTTCGGTAGAATTGAAAGGCTATCAATATTAGTAAGCATGTCAACAAGGGAGGATTGCAATTTTTTGTTGTTGTCCATTTCAAAGTTGAAATATCTTCCCAAATACTTGAATGATTCTCATGATTTGACAGTGGGTACTGTCTAATGGTTGACAAATAATTTTGGCTCATATTAAAGAGAGCGAGTTGAAAACTTTTTAATGCCAAATGTCACACATTTGTCTACTCTGATGACCATATTAGACCACTGACACCATTTTGTAAAACAATTTAGAAGGAGTTGAATCTCACGCTCATTTGTTGTGACCACATCAGCATCATCTGCAGATTGAAACCAGTTCACCGGATTTTTTAAAACTTCATATATAATATAATATCTCGTTAAATACTACAAGTGCAAATCTCACTAAAAAGGCAATCTGTACTTGGCTGGATTACAAAAATTTTTTTTTTTTAAACTTCTCATATGAATATATCATTAACTAAATACAATAATACACCTCTCAAGTACATGGCAGTGTAAAATTGGCTTGCTTGTATAGAGCATAACACAAAATGAAACAAAAACAGTGGAAGTAAGCGAACAAGGAAAAGGGAAATTAAATAGTTAAAAGTTCAGGGTTAGTCCAAGGCTTGTTTCGACGACAGAAAATGTAATAGCTGGATCGAATAGAGATGTTCATGGCTTTCATTATAATTCTTTTTGTGATTTTCATATCAAAATTTAACTCTGGTAGTAAGGATAAAAGAGAATTGCAGGAAGAACCCATAACCCCAATAGCACCCATAGAGAGATTGACGAACACAACTTTACTATAAGAAAGAGAAAGATCATTGATCAGTGAACTATATTTGGCAGCTTTACGATCGCTATTGTTCTGTATATTTGTTTCAAAACCGAGACTAAGCTCAAGGATGTAAAGTATCTTTTCGTCTATAAGAAGAAGAAGGTCTGGACGCAAAGAATCACCCGTAATCAAGCATGGAGAT
>OLMO02000262.1:3909564-3923274 GCA_900291935.2 Cassiopea xamachana | reverse complement strand
GTGACAGAGTAAGGGTGAAATATAGAAAGAGAAAAATAAGAAGAGAGATATACAAAAATAGATAGAGAAAAAGAGAAATAGAGAAAGAGTGATGAAGAAAGCGAGAAATACAGAAAGAGAGAGCTGTAAAAGAGACAGAGTAAGAGAGATAAAGAAAAAAAATAAATAAAGAGAGAGATAAAGAATAGAGAATGAGAAATCAAAAAGAGATGTGGGAGCGAAGTAGAGATAAAATCAGTAAAAATGCAATTTCCAAATAAGTTTCAATAAAAATTGTCTTCTAATTTTCCACTTTTCAATTTTCGCTGTCCTTAGAATATTCTCTACAGTGAAGGTCTCAAATCTATGACTGCAAATGTAATGTATAACTGTAAAAAAGTTATTTCAAGGGTAAAGAAGACGTTAATGAAGAGCACCAAATACCACAAATCAATACGAATTGTTCAAAAGTAAGAATTCTAGTGGTCTTACTGTATTAGCCGACAGTTGAGGTTCTTAATACGGTGTCCTTCATCAATGATAATATATTTCCACGGGAAGATATTTAAGAATGCTCTGTCTCTCATAATTATCTCATATGACGTAATCACAACAGGGTAGGCCTTGATACTTTTCTGCTCATCAACCATTCTCAATTTGAGTATTTTCTGGCGCATCACAAGCCTTTCATCCTTTGTGCCATGATAGAGCAGTGTTTTGATCTACAAACAATCAGAGATGCAGTCTATGTGTTGTTAAGATGAAACCAGCTTATACGCTACCCAGTGCTAGACAACCAAAAATTTAATAAACTTTCTGAACTACAAGGAAAGAGTTAAGAACCTTTAGATCAGGGGTGTCCAAAGTTTTTTGCAGTAAGGGCCAACTGCAGAACAACAAGCAACGGACCGGGCTACACACTATAGGTAACACAGTGATACATTAATACTGTGTGGATCTCTAGCTCGCCTACGTGCAGTATATGAAGTCAATAACATTGCCCTCAATAGTAGCAAAGATGCTATGCTTTGGACTTAATAATTATCAGACATTTCTTCAATGTTTGCAAAATATAGACAATATATACAGACACATACAATTTACCACTACATTTTCAGAATTTTATGTCAGCCAATAATAACTGGATGGCGGGCCGTGTTTGGGCACCCCTGCTTTAGATAAATAGTACATTGAAATCGTTACCTGGTTCAACGTAAAGCTGTACTAAAACAATGGTAAAGTCACGTTGCCTTAGATTTTAGCTCGTATTGACGCACTTTGTTTGCTATGATACTAAATGATACACGTGATCAGTGAACAGTGGATGGCATAACATATAGTACAAGATACACGTGATCAGTGAATAGTGCTACATTTGCGTGTTGTATAAGTTTTCACTGCAATTTTTTTCGCTAAATCAAAAAACTTTTAACAAGCTTTTAGAATTAAAATGTGGCCAAAAAGAAAGAAACCTTTACTAGTAAGCTTTGCGCCAGGTTTCTTAGAGAAACAAACGTGCAGCTTGAAAGCACTGACTTAAGCCTAGCGCACACAGCAGTTTCTATCGTTGCGAAATGCGATTTTTCTCTTTAGTCTGATAAATCTGCTGTGTACAGTGCCTTAAAGCTAACGACTTTTATCGCAAGAGACAGTGTTTGGAGATCAAGCATGTTTGATATTTGTTTTTGATCGCAAGAAACCAAAAACAAAAATCTACTGTGTGCGGTATTTCGCGACAAAAATCGTGGAACACATAACTTACTAAGCCAATAGAAGAGTAGAGAATTGGTCTGAAACATCACTCACACGCAGCGCTAAAAGACTATTTCACGGAGAAGCGCTTCAGACATCGTTTCTAGCAACGATGAAAATCTGCTGTGTGGCAACTGGAAATTCCTACCATCGCATACCGCAACGATAAAAATCTGCTGTGTGCGCTAGGCTTTCGTAAGCAGAAACACTAAAAATGCGTTGTATTGCTGGAGAAATCCATAATCTGTAATTATAAAGCCTACTATTAATTATAATTCTCACGTTTGCAGACACCAAAGAAGATTTAGAAGTACTTATGATCTGAGAATTTAAAGTTCTATGGATGGCATCCTTAGATAAATTCCAAATGCTTAATAAATTGATAAATCAAAGCCGCAATAGCATGCTTACGGCTTGCTCTTGTCAAATTAATGATGCTTTGTGGTAATTTGACCTGGTCCTAAGCTCCTAGTTGGCCACTTATTAGTGTTCCAAGGTAGGTCACTAGTCGAAAAATTCTTTTTGAACCGTTTGAGATTTAGGCTCCAAAATCTTGACCAAAACTAATCTCTGTGTGCTGAATCTAGATATGGCACTTAAATTTGTGTGGGGTGATTAGTTTCCGTGGCAACCAATTGCAATGTGTGAAAAAGTAGGGCCTATTAGGTACAGTCTCATTTGGTATCAAATTGCTTCTGATAGCTTACAGAATGCAAGCATCTAGTTTAAATGTTGATATAGTGAGCTTGTAGAAAAACATTTCAGAACATCCATAATCCTCAGAACTTTGAGGTCACGGGTACCAAAACAACAAGGAAAATCTTAAATATTAAGCATGTAATGAGAAAACAAACCACATACTTGCACTCTCCATAAAAATGTATTAGAATGATATATAGTTTTAATATATTACTAAAAACATCTGGAAATGAGGCTTTCACTTGGTTGCAAACTGACTGAAATTCCAAATTTCAAGAAAACAGTACTAAAGTTGTAATTGCCACATTTCCACAAAAACGCAGTTCCTCAATCAAAATAACGGTAATGCTAAGAAAAGTACAGTACAGAAAAATACAGAAGATGCAGATCATGGGAATATAACAGCCAATAAAGTTTGACATTTCTCAAAATGATCCGCCACTATACGTTGCACCTTCAAAGTCCTTCAGTTTCTTTGTTGCCAACTGTCTTGTACTTCAATTGTCTTCTTCTTTTTACTTCATCTGTTGAAGCATTGCATGCTTTTTTCAATCTTGTTAGGCTCTTCTTTCTAGCAAATTCCTTTGAACTTTTTCCTAGGTCAGTCCCAATTAAATCACAAAACGCCATTCTAAATGATGCACCCATAGAAAGTTGGCAGATAGTAAGGGTAGCTGCTGTTTCAATTCTCTTTTTACCAACAAAAGCTGACTTAGGACATAATTTCCAAATGATGTTATGTACTGACTCATTATGATTTTGTCTCCTGTTTCTGGTACACATCTTGAGCATATTTTGCTCAGTAAGCCTTTTGAATATAGGGACAAGTTTTTGCCCTAAATCAGGCGAGAGAGTTTCATGCTCTGAATGGCCACCTAGGGTGCCACCTTTTGCTATGGCTCTCTGCCAGAAGCAACAAGATCTCTTTCCAGGAGGACAATGATAATGCTTTGAAAATACATCAGATGAAGACATATGAAATAGAAAAGCATATCAATTCAATTCAATGTCATTACAATGACCTTTTATAGCACGCCCATAGTCATTTTGAATTCTTCACTGCATTCAACATTCCTTTGCCAGATATGGATTCCTTTCTGCTCTTGCAATCATCAACCCAATTCCGAAGTGCACTGCCTTTTCTTTTAGAAGCATGATTCGCGCACTCTTCCTTATAGATGGCTGTATCCCCATACACAGCTTCAGCCAGTGCTATGAAAGATTTGCTGTCACTATTTGAAAGGATAGTTGTGCCATATTCCTCTAGCAGCCTCTACTTCCGGGGCATTAGCTGAACCAGTGAAGTTTTTAAGGCAGTTTTCAGCATGAACAAGTTTTCATTCATTATAAACATTGATCTCCAACGGTTATGAACATTAGATCTTTTAATATTTGCATATATTGCTCTTCCTTTTTATGCATTTTTCCATATATTGTATACTTAAAGAAATAGTTTTAGACTTTGTAAATTAATCTTGATTTTATGTATTTTCTTTGTTTAAGTATTATAGACAAGTAGATAGCCTCTTGAAAAACAGCCATAGCTGAATGATCTCCCTCCTTAAAAATTTGCAATAATAATAATAGTAATAATAATAATTTTATTTAAACTTCTGATAATGATATAATATTTAAGAATACAAATACAAATCTCGCTATAATTAGGTAAATTGCATTTAACAGACTTGGTATGAAAAAACAAATTTACACTATAGGAAAAAAATACAGTATAAGAAATATAAATTTTAGTATAAAAGTTTTCTGCAAGCAGTTAGTATATTAGAAGGACAGGGTTAGTCCAGGGCTTGTTACGCATACAGGATATATAATAGGTTGATCAGATAATAATTGTAGATAGCTTTCGCGCTACGACATCTGTGTCTCGCTTATCAAACTCCGGTTCCTTGCACATGGGCATATCAACCGTATAGTGATGGCATCCAGGTTTTTAATTACCCACGTCTTAGCTAGACTGACAACAGTAAGATGCCAGGGGATTTTTGAGAGCAGATATTTGTGGTACAAGAGTAATTTATTTTTCGGTAGAATTGAAAGGCTATCAATATTAGTAAGCATGTCAACAAGGGAGGATTGCAATTTTTTGTTGTTGTCCATTTCAAAGTTGAAATATCTTCCCAAATACTTGAATGATTCTCATGATTTGACAGTGGGTACTGTCTTATGGTTGACAAATAATTTTAGCTCATATTGAAGAGAGCGAGTTGAAAACTTTTTAATGCCAAATGTCACACATTTGTCTACTCTGATGACCATAATAGACCACTGACACCATTTTGTAAAACAATTTAGAAGGAGTTGATTCTCACGCTCATTTGTTGTGACCACATCAGCATCATCTGCAGATTGAAACCAGTTCACCGGATTTTTTAAAACTTCATATATAATATAATATCTCGTTAAATACTACAAGTGCAAATCTCACTAAAAAGGCAATCTGTACTTGGCTGGCTTACAAAAATACAATAATAAACATAATAATAATACCTTCAGACAATAATGTTGCAGCAAAAGTGTTTGAAAAACTGAGCAAATATAACGATTTAGAAATCGAATTTGAGAAGATGTGGCATCTAAAAACAACAACAATTCCAGTGGTTCTTGGTGCACTTGGTCTCATAAAGAAGGGCACAAATGCATTTATTGAGAAAATTTAAAGGTCCCCATCACTTCAAGAAGTACAAAAAATAGTCTTGAACAGTACAGCACATGTTTTAAGAAGAGCTCTCTCGCTTTGAACTTTTTCTTCTCCATTTCTATTTTGTTTTATGTCCTTGTTGTATTAAAAATGTCCCCTTCAATCACCCAAGGCTACCTAGTAGTAGCCCGGTGATTGATTGTAATATAGCTTATCAAAGAAAACGCATTCAAATAATAATAAAAAAGAGCTATAACTTATACAATGTTGTGTCAGTCCATGGTTTGTTTCTCATGCAAAAAATGTATTATGTGGTGCGTATGATGATGGTGGCCATTTTCATTGCTATATAGTTGAGGTGAGGTTTTTCAATGCCTAGCTCTTTGAATATGTCAAAAATGATTCAGATGTTTTACCAAAAATACCAAGAGAACTTGTTGATAAGTTTATAAACTTTACTTTACGGTATGAGTTTTCAAAATGTTTTAGAAGAGGTCGATACTTCATCTCCTTTAGTTGAGAATTGCGTTCGAGGTTAGTTTCAAAGCCGACTGTTAATTCTATAATATAGAGGCATTTATCTTGATTTTTTTAAACTTCATGTCATTCATCAATCACTAAATAATACAATCATACATCTCACTAGAGTATAGGCAATGTATAATTGGCTTGTCTGCTAAAACAACTTAGAAACAAAATACAGTATATAAAGAGAAGATCAATTGATCTACAAAAAAAGTAACTAAAATAAAATAACAAAAAGAAAATAATATACATGTATGTATGAATATGCAATTTAGCTCTTAAAAGTATAACAAGGCTGGGTCGTCTTGTTTCTACGGCAATACATATAGTACGTTGATCTCACCACAATGTTGATAATTTTCTTGATTATGGACTTTTGGACACTATTATCAATACCTAGGTCTTTTATCATGGTCAATATCGTGTAGGATGATAATAATAATAATTTGTTCCGCCAGGGTCATCCGAGGCAATTTTGCATTTTAGGCAACAATTGGACAACACTTCATAGTCTATAGGAAATCCTATCAACAATTCAATAACACAGCCAAATCCATTTTGGGAAGAGTGACCTCTTTTCTGCCATGTGCCATCATATGACACTGCTATATCCATCACCCCTTCACAATCTGGTACTATCCCAATTTCCTTGTAGGCTACACTAACAGATTCATAGCTTTGGTCAGAATTTTTGTCAAAAAAGCTTTTGCTGGCCAGCTCTAATTTATCCTGATGTGATGGAAATGCACCACAAGAAAAAGAATTTGGAAAGTTCATGGCTGCACACCAGTCTTTCATCGATGAAAAACCACACCCAACTCCACGAAAGTCAAGCACTGCTCGTAAATTAATATCAAATGGTATCATGGTTGAAGTTACACTACCAACTCTCCGACACAGCAACATGCTCAAAATCTCTTTTCCACAATCACTACACTGGACATTTATTTTGAAAGATAAACCACAATGTTCCTTGTCAACCAAGAAAGCTTCAAACACGTGTGACTTCAGGCAGAGTGGACAAGCCAGGGATTTAAGAAGCATTGTTTTCCATGCATTTGGAAAATCACTGTTTATTTCTATAACATTTTAAACGATTTTTTAGATATATTTACCATAATTTTTACTTGATGAGCCTGGGAAAGGTTTTTTTATGAAGAAAAAGTGTAATTCGTTTCGTATATATTTTAAATTGTTATTAACCTGAGTAAAGGGCATTTGGCTCGATAGCTCTTCTGAGTTCTTTCCAAGTGTCCTAAACTTACCTAATTATTTTTAACTTTTATTTTTATCACTCATTTGTAATTAAAAGCTTGAATTTTATATATGAAATGAAAATGAAAATGAAATGCATACTTAAACAGGCAAACTGAACGATGAAGTAGCAATCTGGTGACTCATCCATGACTGGAGGCTTTGATAATTGACCAATATCAATTCTAAACACATCGAACTTTCGAATCGATGCACTTTTATGAGCATCACGGCCTACCTAAATAAAACTCACTCTCTTGTTGCTCTTTCCTTGTCGCTAACTTTCGATTCTTTTTTCTTCCAGAGAAATCATACTTCGATTTAAACTTTGATTTAACAATGTTGTGCAAGTTCTAATCAATAACAGCTGAATACACACTCCTAGAATATCGTGGTCAAACTCCACCAATGTAACATACACAGTTGAAAAACACAAGCATCAGCTGACTTGGTACTTCAAGTACGTCAATTAAATAGCAGAGAGGCTTCATGTAGCCAATAACAAGTTGCGAATTCTGGCCTGTACCTTAATCATAAAGTTTTGCCCAATAAAGCCTGGTACTCACTTAAAAACGCAGTGAGTATGATGCGTGAGTTTAAATTTTTCATAAAGCTTAAGATGGCAAAATAATTAAACTCACAGATCAGACTTGTTTGATCTGTGAGTTTAAAATTCTGAAGGGTCGAAGAATGTCGATGAATGATTCTATTGAATTTGATATTAGATACCCATTTTCTGACGTCCTATTTTTGGGTCAACTAAGCAGAGGAGATATTTAAACCTCTCCGATGTTATTCTCAAAAAAAGGGAAGAAATAGTCTCGTTCTTGTTTCACTTCTTTAAATAATATATCAAAGTTACACAACTTTCCCGATGTTTAATGATATCTCGCATCCAGTACCACTTTACTTGTTTTTTCTTAAATTGCCTTTGATTTCTAAGTTGTATTCTTGTTGTAAAATTATAAGTTGTATAATTTTAATCTCTATGGACTGCATCCTTAGACAAATACCAAACACTTAACAAATTGATAAGTCAAAGCCGCAATAACATGCTTATGGCTTGCTCTATTCAGATTAGTGGTGCTTTGCGGTATCGGGAAATGGAAAATCTACTTTGTGCGGCAACTGGAAAATCCTACCGTCGCATACCGCAACGATAAAAATCTGCTGTGCGCGCTAGGCTTTCGTAAGCAGAAACACTAAAACTGCGTTGTATTGCTGGAGAAATCCATAATCTGTAATTACAAAGCATACTATTAACTATAATGCTCAAGTTTGCAAACAACGAAGATGATTTAGAAGTACTTATGATCTGAGAATATTAAGTTCTGAGTGGCATCCTTAGAAAAATTCCAAATGCATAATAAATTGATAAATCAAAGCCGCAATAACATGCCTAAGGAGTGCCCTTTTCAAATCAATGGTGCTTTGTGGTATTTTAAACTGGTCCAAAGCTCCTCAATGGCCAGTTATTAGTATTCCGAGGTAGGTCACTAGTCCAAAATTATTTTGAACAACTTGAGATTTAGGCTTTCACACATCACAAAACACCTTTCTAAATAATGCACCCATAGAAAATTGGCAAATAGTAAGGGTAGCTGCTGTTTCAATTCTCCTTTTACCAACAAAAGTTGACTTAGGGCAAAATTTCCAGATGATGTTATGTAGTAACTCATTAGGATTTTGTGTCCTGTTTCTGGTACACATCTTGAACCAATTTTGCTCAGTAAGCCTTTTGAATATGGGGACAACTTTTTGCCCTACATCAGGCGAGATAGTTTCCTGCTATGAATGGCCACCTAGGGTGCAACCTTTTGCTATGGATCTCTTCCAGATGCACCAAGATCTCTTTCCAGGAGGACAAAGATGATGCTTTGAAAATACATCAGATGAAGACATGTAATAGATTAGCATATGAATTCAATTCAATGTTATTCTTCTTCTTCTTCTTATAGAGTCATGGTATTTAGTACGGTAGACGGATCATGGCGGTTCTCTTTCTCTCCATCTTTTCCTATCTCTTGAAACATTGGCTAACTGCTTTCCATTTTACTCTAAATCTCTCCATTATCCAATCTAACATATTCAACCTCTGTCTTCCTCTTGTCCTTGTCCCTGCCATTTCAACTTCCAAGATATTTTTCTCTATCTCTCTTTCTCTTCTCAACTCATGCCCAACAAATTTCCACTGTCTCCTTCTGGTAGTGGTTAAAAGTTGTCTTTCTGTATCTACCTTTTCAAACACTACTTCATTAGTCAGTTTTTCTGTCCATGATATCCTCATCATCTTTCTCCAGAACCACATTTCTGTTACCTTAAGCTTTTGCTCCAAATTTTTATTTATTGTCCACGACTCTCGCATCCATACAATAGAACTGCCAGATATAGCACTTCAAAAAACGCTTTCTAACTCCCAATCCTAAGCTCCTTGGGCATAATACATTTTTCATATCCATAAATGTTTGCTTACTTTGTCCAATTCTACATCTAATATCCATATCTGATCTCCAATCTGATGTTACCCAACTGCTTAAGTACTTGAAATTATCTACTTGCTATATTTGCACACTGCTCACTGCCACACTACATACTGGAGCCTGTGCCCCCTTGCTGGCAACCATCACATAAGTTTTTTCACAATTTATCTTTAAAAAAGTCTCTCACAACATTCAACAACCTCTGTATATTTCTCCTCACTATCTGCAATCAATGCTGTATCATCTTCATATCAAAGACTACTATAGTTTGTTCCTTCCAGATCAACACTTTAATGTCTTAAGGGCTTCTTCAATGTACAGATAAGACAAATCTGGTGATAGGATACATCCTTTTCGAACATCCTTTTGTGTATTTACCCATTCACCAAGCTCTCTCATTATTCCCATTGCAACTTTCTGGCCATAATATGAATACTGAATGCTTTCTGGCATATGAATTCAATCCAATGTCATTACAATGGCCTTGTGCAGCACGCCCATAGTCATTTTGAATTATTCACTGCATTCAACTTTCCTTTGCCCAATGTGGATTTCTTTCTGCTCTTGCAATCATCAACCAAATTCCTAAGTGTAATGCCCTTTCTTTTAGATGCATGATTCGCACACTCTTCCTTATAGATGGCTGTAACCCCATACACAGCTTCAGCTAGTGCTATGAAAGATTTCCTGTCACTATTTGAAAGGGCAGTTGTGTAGTGAAACTTGTGCTTCTCTACTCATCTTTGCCATATTCCTCTAGCAGCCTCTACTTCCATGGCATTAGCTGAACCAGTGAAGTTTTTAATGCAGTTTTCAGCATGAACAGCTTTTCATTCATTATAAACATTGATCTCCAACATTGATGGACATTAGATCTATTAATATTTGCATATATTACTCTTACTTTTTATGCTTCTTTTCCATATATTGTATGCTTTATGAAAATAGTTTTAGACTTTGTAAATTAATCTTGATTTTATGTATATTTTTTGTTCAAGTATTGTAGACAAGTAGATAGAAGGAGGGCCTCTTGAAAAACAGCCATAGCAGAATGACCTACCCTTCTTAAAAATTTGCAATAACAATAACAATAATCTGTTCCGCCAGGGTCATCCGAGGCAATTTTGCATTTTAGGCAACAATTGGACAACACTTCATAGTCTATAGGAAATCCTATCAACAATTCAATAGCACAACCAATTCCATTTTGGAAAGAGTGACCTCTTTTCTGCCTCGTTCCATAATATGACACTGCTATATCCATCACCCCTTCACACTCCGGTACTATCAAAATTTCCTTGTAGGCTGCACTGATAGATTCATGGCTTTGGTCAGAATTTTTATCAGAAACACTTTTGCCGGCCAGCTCTAATTTATTCTGATGTGATGAAAATGTACCATAAGGAAAAGAATTTGGAAAGTTCATGGCTGCACACCAGTCTTTCATCGATGAAAAACCACAACCAATTCCTCTAAAGTCAAGCACTGCTCGTAAGTTAATATCAAATGGTATCATGGTTGAAGTTACACTACCAACTCTCCGACACAGCAACATGCTCAAAATCTCTTTTCCACAATCACTACACTGGATATTTATTTTGAAAGATAAACCACAATGTTCCTTGTCAACCAAGAAAGCTTCAAACACGTATGACTTCAGGCAGAGTGGACAAGCCAGGGATTTAAGAAGCATACTTAAACAGCCAAACTGAACGATGACGTAGCAATCTGGTGACTCATCCATGACTGGAGGCTTTGATAATTGACCAATATCAATTCTAAACACATCAAACTTTCAAATCGATGCACTTTTATGAGCATCACGGCCTAGCTAAATAAAACTCACTCTCTTGTTGCTCTTTCCTTGTCACTAACTTTCGATTTTTTTTTCAGAGAAATCATACTTCGATCTAAACTTTGATTTAACAATTTTGTGCAAGTTCGAATCGCTAACAGCTGAATACACACTTCTGGTATATTGTGATCAAACTCCACCAATGTATCATAAACCGTTGAAAAACATAAGCATCAGCTGACTGGGTACTTCAAGTATCCCGATCAAATAGCAGAGACTTGATGTAGCCAATAACGAGTTGCGACTTCTGGCCTGTACCTTAATCTTCAACTTTTGGCCAATAACAGAGCACAATTCCATAAAAAGGCAATGAAATAAAGAGAGGATAGCTACATGTTTGAGTAGATTAGCCTTTCAGCTTCAGATTGATGCATAGGAAAACAATGTGTCGTTCAAAATGGCGCCTGGCTGTGGGATGAACCAGAGTATATAGAATCATAGCTTGGGTAGATACTAGCTACCTGCACAATTAAAACAACCCAATTCCCCCCTAAACCATAGATAGTAGAGACGCTGATAATATTTTTGATAAACTTAAGGACTACACTGTCCATTTTCATCGCAAAGGGAAATTCAAATTTTTTTCTCATGTTGGACAGATTCGAATAGTGACCTACCTCAAGGCCCATCTCCACTTCGCTTGGATTTTGAATTGTGACGCGAGAAGCATTGTTGCCATTCCTCCTTCGAAAATCCCCAACGTGTGAAACAGTGTGTCAGGGTTCCCACTCTTTTTTCATCAATATTTTTAAAAGATTTTTAGGAGAATTTAGGAGATTCCAGAGAAATTCGGCAAGCATTGAGGTATTTCTGGGAAAATAATTGATATAAGATCACTAAGGCCGCGGTTAAACGTAGTGCTTCTCATTTGCCGAACCCAATTACTGAACTAAGTACATGAGAAACTCGAAGTTTAACTTAGTTAAGATCGACAAAATCAATTAAGCGCGACAGAACGGCTGTGGCTCGACTGTTCTTGCCGTGCTACACGGCAAGATGACATGATATACTTTGGGTAAATTTAAAACTTACTATCTGGTTCCGCCACCAAAAACATTTTCTCATCAAAAAATAATGCATCAACGGTAGAATTTGAGAGAACTGATGATTTAACCATTTTTATTATGATAAACCATCAGAAAAAAACATATTAAGCAACATAACTGCTGAAAAGAAATTCAACTTATGAAAAAATTAGGAGAAAGTAGAAGAACAGCAAACTATTTCTGAAGATTTTGGGTTTTTTAGGATTTTAAGGGTAGTTCTCTTTTCTTCTTCTTCTGGCATATTTTATGATTTTTAGGAGGCGTGGGAACCTTGTATATTCACATGGAACTCTGAATGCAGAACGAAGCAGAGATGAGGCTCTACAACAATAAGCTGAGTGAAAAAGGTAGAATACTCGCCAAAAGTCCTGGGATACTTTGCATATTTTTAATCTGGACGGAACATTCGTCCCCTTCCTCCCCCTAAACAGGGTTGGTTTTGGGGGGAAGTAATTGCGGTAAGGGAAAATTTTTTGTGCACAATAACGCCAAGTGTCTCAGGAACAGACCAACATTGTTTTAGGGGAAAGCGGGGGTGCATCAAAGCGTGATGGTTGAAATGCTGAGAAAGCTATAGTTTTTCATAACTTTTTGAAAGTGTCCCAGGGACTTATGACAAGTATTGTAGATTGAGGAGCGCACATTCAAGCATTGCAATCAAAAATACAACTTGATATTTTCCATTCTCGCATATACCACTTTCTTCAATCTTTCAACATATGGCAGCCAAAGTCATAAATTACCTGTCTTATCTTATAGACCTAACGGACAATAACATTTTAGCTGTACTCAACAATAATATGCACTTGCAACGACTGCAAATCACTACCAGAGGGCGAAGAATAACCAAGCTTTTACATTTTCTCCGAATATTTGCCCTACAATCCACTGTGTATTGGCTGAGTAGGAGTAGGGCTGTACCGTACTGTCTGATTGCTTGACGCCGACTTTGTGATCGTTTGGTTAACTTTCGCGCTATCATAATCATCACCATCATCACCAACATTATCATCATCTTCTTCTTCTTCTTCCTCTTTTGTCGCTGTCAGGCATGAGGTTTGCAGTTCATTGTGTCACTGATCCGAGGCCATGCAGGCTCTCGATTTTTGGTGTCTTGCTAAAAGAGCGCTCATAGCTCTCGGATCAGTGACACAATGCACCGCATTGTAGGCCGTCGACAGTTTTAGGGAGCTCCAGCCATTGGCAAGGTGACTGTCCCTCCGTTGAGATCCCCATTCCACGATATCAAACGGTTGATACCGGTTTGGCAATCGCTTCTCTGAGGCCCCCTTCGACTTCCTTTTGTCAGGGTTTCCCCTGTCCGCTCGGCACCCAACGGGAAGGTATGAAGTCATGACCGAGCCATTATCATCATCACCACCATCACCATCATCATCGTCATCTTCATAATCATCATCACCATCATCATCACCATCATCATCACTATCATCATCATCATCACTA
>OLMO02000262.1:3895782-3909464 GCA_900291935.2 Cassiopea xamachana | reverse complement strand
CATCATCATCATCATCATCATCATCATCACCATCACCATCATCATCATCATCACCATCATCATCATTACCATCATCATCATCATCATCATCATCATCATCATCATCACCATCATAATAGTAATTTGATTTTTGCTTTGGACAAGGTAGGACGGAGCATCATCACCATCATAATAGTAATTTGATTTTTGTCTGAATATGGCTAATTTCTGTGTAACATTAATTTCATCAGTGCGACTACTCCAAAGTAGACATCCTTTATATTTCAATGAACTTTTACTAAATCTCTGTGAACTGGCAGATGGAAACTTGCTGTGTATCGTAATTCTAAAATCAAATTCCACCACTTTCTTAGTGAAAAGATCCAACATATACGGAGGATTTTTTTGTTTATAAGAAAGTGGTTTATAAGAAAGCAGTACTCAGCTGCTCAAAAAGTTAAGAAAGTTCGGTACTGGATTTATGAGGCTTTAGAAAGATTTTTAGAATTGAAGTATTTCGAATTCGATTTATCTTTGTACAAAATGTCATGGAAGTTATATTGGCTTTCCTCTAACCGTTTGAATTTCTTATTTTGATTGATCGTTATTTCAAGTGTGCATGGAGCTTTTTCACTTTCCTCTAATGTGCATGCGCAAAACATTGGAACTCCAAAATTGTTGCTAAGAAAGTCTTCAGAAAGCTTTGATACTGGAAACGTGAATAAGTTAAGAAAGTTTTAGTGCTGGACGAAAGAAACAATATTGTATAAAGAAAACGTGTAATCGTCTTATAAATTTCCATCATTAGCTTTTACAAATTTCTCTTGTGAATTGCTACAGTTTCATCTTTTTGCAAGAGTGTGTCAAGTGCCTCATCGTTATCACTATTATAAATAGTTCTCATTGAATTATCTGCTCCTTTACTGTGGAACAACCATGATAAGGGACAGTGATGGTGCCAGAAAAAATTGCTAGGGGGGGCTAGAGCTGTCAAAGTGTCGATAGTGAGCGGAAATTTAGGTGCTGACGGGGGGCTACAGCCCCCCTACTGGCACCATCCCTATTAAGGGAAAATATTAGAAATTGAAATCTCCAAAGGGCCCGACAACCCAGTGGCGGTTTTAGGGATCGCGGGGCCTTGACTGAAATCATCTGCGAGGCCTTAGTTTGAAAATTTTTTGCTAACCATGATTTATCTTCAAGTTCTTTTTTGTATAAAACTGTTATGCCTAAAGGAAAGGGCGAGGTAGCATAGTGGTTAGAGCGCATGCCTCCAATACGGAAGGTCTACGGTTCGAGCCCGACTCGATGCCATGGCTGAACGCTTGCTCGCTGTTCACCAAGCAGCAAATGGGTACCTGGCAACACTGGGGAGATAACGGCGGCGAGGAAAGGAACTGGCCACCCTACCTCACATGCCGATGGCTCAGAATAAGTGTCCTCCTTAACAGGCACTCCCCTACGTACGAAAGTATACGGGACTACCTTTACTTTTTTATGCCTCAAGGTTGTGTTTTGCATTTTCCTATTAGTATTTGTTGTCAGATTTTTCCTTTGAAAAAATGCAGATATAAATAAAAATCACCGACTGTATTTACGTGTTTTTCTGTGATATCTTTACAGTTTTTCTAAGACGTGGGGCCCCCTCTGGGTTATCACAAAGCGCGGGGCCTGGGGCCATGGCCCCCCTAAAACCGCCATTGCGAAACCCATACAATGCAATCCTAATTCAAGAAACGAGCATTTTTGCTTTTTGACTCTTAATTCCCGCATACCCTTTCAGCACAAGTAAATTGCTACCACGGCACACTGGAAACGAACTTGTACACAGAAGTCACCTGAAGGTGTTGCTGTTCTATCTATCGAAAAATGCGATGCATTTATGTGGAGTTTCTTTCATTGCAAAAATGCACTTAAGATTCTTGCGGTGTTTCTAAAATTACTTTATAAAGTGTAATTGTATTAGGTATTTTGTAATTATACTAGGTTAATTTGGATTTCAGAAAATGCTTTTTGATCCTGTAGGTTTCGTAACAGAGCCCCTTCATCATCACGTGTGATAACAGGTGTCTACACACGTGTAAAATCCCTAGCACCAGCGAACATTGCACGTGACAGCAATACTGTCCTATATGCAATCGCACGTGCCAAATACGAACCAGGTAGTCTAAACTGTTACATTAGTTACCGGTAACATAACTTGTACGAACAAAATTTCTATGACTCTGTTTATCCTGTTTTACCTAATATATGATATTGCACCTACTTCGACTACAAGGAACTCTGTCATAATTGCAGTTAGCATAAACGAATCCTGGATCACACATGCAACTCCAAATAAGTTTGATTTTATGATTGACAATATAAATAAAATATAAATTTATTTTGTTCTGTGCCGCCCATAGCAGAAATGGATATAAAAGTCATCAGGTTTTCACCACGAATGGAACTATTAATTCATTTAAACATAAATCAAGGCAACGAAATCAGCAACAAGTCTGTGTACTGTGGCAGTCTCATTAGCCAGACACAAGCATGTGCCCAGTGATGTGCCGAAACAGCTTCTGTTCTGGGGGCGTTTGCTAACTTTTAACCAGCTTTCTTGAAAATTTGAAAATATTGGGGGGCGCGACGCCCCCATCGGCACATCCCTGCACGTGCCACTTGGGTAATAAATGATAATAGAACAGGCACAGGTAAAAAAGTCTGTAGTATTTGTGCGGAAATGATGATCCGAATAAGTCAGAGCAATTCCCAATGCAGAAACAGGCGCATGTGCATACTGCTGCTTTTCCCATTTTCTTCAGGGCATGGGCCGATAATGTTTGTTGTGCAATATTATGATTAATATAAAAACGTTTAATGTAGCTCAAGACGAGGGGTGAGTTCTAGGGGGGCTCAGGAAGGCGGAGTCCCCTTGTTAACAAATCTGCTCACTTTGGGGGGGTCAGCCCCCAATAAAATATCTGTATTGCCCATGCTTTTCAAAGTGCATTGACATTGTTTCCAATATTAAGTATTGTATTACTATGATGAACTGATGCACAGTTACTGAGACCTTTCAAATTGCTATCTATATTATATCATAATTAGACTAGATTACAATGGCCCTATATTCGAAAATAAGGGCGTGGCTACACTAGGCCACACCCATTTTCTACATTGCACCAAGAGCCTCCCTTGCTAAACTTTCTAGAAAAATCACCCCCTGCTCAAGACAACCTTACCTTTGGAGTAAATCTCTTGAACTCAGAAACCCAATTTGGCAGAGTAGAGAGTGGAGCTGCGATGAGAAAAGGTCCTTTCATTCCGCGTTCAACAAAGTATGCGAGGAGAGAGATGCATTGAAGGGTTTTGCCAAGTCCCATTTCATCAGCAAGTATTCCATTTATTCCATTCTCGAAAAGCCCTGAGATGCAACGCAAACAAGATGACAAAAATGCCTTGAAATGTTGAGTAATTTGCTTCTAGAACAAAGGTGGGCAACAGTGAGAAGCTAAGGGCCGCATTATTTACTATGATACTGCAAAGCGCCACATCAAACTCACGGGGACACATAATCATTGTCCCCATCCTTGCCTCTTACACGGAAATGTCTCTTTAAATTCAAGTGAAGTAGACATGCATAAGAAACCCATATTCTACTATGAGTAAAAGAGCTGCGGGTTGGCCACGCCTGTTTTAGAATGTTAAATAATAAACTATTTCAAAGTCAGCTGAAATCATTGTTCAATATTTAACTACAAACCAGGGGTGATTTCTAGGGGGCTCAGGGGGACCGAGCCCCCTTGTTAAAGTTTTTGTTCATTTTGGGGGGTCAACCACCCAAATTGTTGTATCAATCTTGCTTTTCAAAGCGCATTGACCTTGCTTCCAATGTTTTGTATGGTATTGCTAAGATGGATTTCCTCACTACTATATGGCTATTGAGATCTTTGTAGATGTTGGCTATATATTATATCACAGTTAGACTAAATTATCATGTCTACATCTTCAAAAGTATGGGTGTGGCTGCAAACGCGTTACACCCACTTTCTGACATTGCACCTAGAGCCCCCTTGTTAAAATTTTAGAAATCACCCCTGCTACAAATTCTTCATAAAACCTTCTATACTTTCCCACATTTTGAGATACGCTACAAAGTGCTATTCAATATATTTAAAACAGATTTAAGTACTCTGTTAAAAAGTGAGAGAGCTAGTTTTCTTCCCAATTCTCCGTTTTCAAACAAATTTGTGTTCCATCAATGGACAACGTGCTGCATTTCCAAACGTAACAACATTAACTACTTGCACCACAAAAAATTTCCATCTTGACACCATCTACTACACTAGTAGGACCAATAAATCTCTCTAAAAAAGTACCCTCAGGAGCCAAATAAACGTCCCCCACTTATTAGTTTTTCGATTTTTTTTAAAGGAAATTGACTGTTTTTACAAACTCGTCATTTCATTTCCCTTCTTTGTTGGTACTATTTACGTCCAATTTTCATGGCAAAATAGCGTGCTTTTGTATATATTTTAGCTTTATGCTTTATGACAACCTGTTTTTGTTCTTTCCGCCCTTGTACAATCATGTAAAGTCGTTACTCAAATTCCGATCCCCCCGTTTATTTTGATCCCCCCCGTTAATTAAATTTCGGAATTTTTTCCGACCCCCTGTTTATTAGGACCTCCGTTTATTTGGCAATTGAGAGTACGTCCAAAGTGCAACAACGCGAAAGCCGCACCGTCAAAGCTAAGGCATACCACAGACGCATCTAGACGCGAAATGTGATAAACCACGATAGCCAACACAATTGTAAGGATAGAAAATTATATCAGTGTCCAAACTAACACAAAAGCAGCTCTCTCCCACTAAAGCCTAATTGGTTTACGAAAACACACAATATACCTCGCATCCATTCCATTCCGTCGATTTGATAACTTCTCATTATACCACCAGTTACTAGCAGAGGCTGCCTATCAGAAATAACGTCACCATTGAATGTTCGTTGAGCTTGTTCGCTATTCTTTGACTGTAATGAAAAGGGCGATAAGCACATGAAAAACGCCCCATATGGACTATAATAGAGCTGCAAAAATCCATACTGCTATATGATATTGCAATAAAGATACACGTCTTTTATAAGAAACCAGTTTATAAGAAACCTAGTACTAGACAGCGTAAATTTTAAGAAACTTTTAGAACTACAGGGAAAGAGCTGAGAGATTTAAGAAAAATAGCACATTGAAATCGCTACCTGGTTTAACACAATGCTTTACCAGAGCAATTTGAATACGACATTGCTTTAGAATTTAACTTGAACTGACGCATTTTGTTTGTTATCGGACAAATAATTTTCTACATTCGCGTTCTGCGTACTCTTTCAAAGCAATTTAATTCGCTAAATTAAGAAACTTTTAGAACTAAAATGTGGCCAACAATTAAGAAACTTTTAGTACTAGGCCTTGAGCTAGGTTTCTTATAAAAAAACCGTGCATTCTAAACTTATGATCTAGGGTGCACTCCATGTATTCTGAGTGGGCTGTTATACCTAGCTTATCCAGCTAATTTAGGCCTACTATGCATACCGCATCCAGGCATGGGACCCCTAGTTTAACGTCCCTTCCGAAGGACGGCGGAGTGAGCTGTTTTGGTCGTTCATCTGGAGGTCGCCCTTCCAGTTTCTGACCGTACACAGCCATGTTTAACTTCAGTTAAGCTAATGGAACTGGCTGGGCCGCTTGGCCACTCACCAGGTGTACCAGGGACTATTTATTGTGCGCTAAAATTATGCCTGTACAACACCGACACATGCCAATAACAAAAGGAGATCCCACCCCACACAGTTTCAAAGTTCAAATACGTAATGACTGGCACACGCCAAAATTTTTTCCATTAGTTTCCACACCGAACACTAAAAATAGAGCTTTGTGCACGCTCAAGATCTTCGGGACACTAGCATTGTTTTCGTTGCTTCGGAAAGAGCTCCGCAGATATCTGGCTCTGGACAAGCAACGTTTGAAGAATGCCAAATTCAACACAATTCATAATTACCCTGCCGCCGTCCGTTTCATCCTTCTTTTTAGGGGTATCTTCCTTCTTCCCTCTCTTCCTTTTCTAGAGGAGAAACAGTCACACCCACGACATAAATTAGAGAAGCATACACTATCCTAACAACGCAGGATAATAACACGTTGAGTCTAAATAATGTACAACTTGATAAAGTAATCTAGCAACATTCAAATGATTGAAGAACAAGGCCCGCGACGAGAATCATTCTTGTCATCACATCCAATTAAACACTACTGCTACATATTCATTGGATGCCGACATTACCATTGACATTGATAAATCAATTAGCTACAGTGCTATGCTTTGTCGATGCTGTAGCTAATGGATCTGTCAATGTCAATGGTAATATCAGCATCTAATGAATATATAACTTTAAAGTCTAATAAGATGTGATGAAAAGAAAATGTAAATGGACTATGATTCCTTTCGAGGCCCCTTGTTCTTCAATTTATTCTCAAACTGCATTTTCCAAAGCATGTACCAATTCAAACTATTATTCGAAATAGCACAACAGATATGTATAAAATACAAATCTTTATTTGATTCCCTTATAGCAAGTGCTACTACCCAATGAACTGTATAGTGAGCTTAATATCACTCAAAATCTACGTTGTTGTGAACTCAAGAATTAATTCATTCTGTTTTCAAATAGTCATAGAAAAAATATTAGCTGAACTAGCTGTTACAAATTTGGCCGTTTGAAAACACAATTACAAAGTCTATTGCACGCAAAAAATCAAGATTTAATTACTTAGAAAATTTATTGTTAATAATGGCGAGATAAATCAACTGATAATGCGATTTTTATATAGTTTGCAGCTGAGAAGCACATGAGAAACAATGTGGAGAAGTTGCTGGAGGAAAACGCCACAAACTCAGTAATCCTGGGTGCAAGGCAGCCAATTGTATTTCACGGTTTCTTTATTACCAAAAATTTGCATTTTTGATTAAATTGCAAGTGGCTACAAAGCTATTGCAAGGACATGTGTTTGATTTGTAACGTTTTTTAGAATTTCTAACTCATTCTAGTCTTCAGGGATTGAAAGGAACAATTTCATGCGTGTTCATAATCCGAAAGTTAACGAAGGGTAATCAATAGCTATTGATACAACAGCTATTGAGTAATTCGCCATTGTGCATTCTACATACAAAACTACGGCAGAAGGAATGTGAGAAAAATTGACGAATAAAGCCAAGGCTATAGAGTAACGCATGTGTGAAGATCAATTCTTCTATACAATATAAATAGCCAACCAAAACTGTAATCTCCAACTGTTAACAGTTCTAGGTTTCAGAATAGCTGAGTAAGAAAGATGGAATGACTCCTTGGGTCATTCAAACACTTTCAAAGTCCACCGCCATCTGTCAATCAGAAAGCTAGCCTTGCATTCTACTGAGCTCTTAAAATCTAGTCAATATAATCATTCCATTTGCAAGTCTACACAAGTAACAACTTTTGCAAATATTATGTCAGGCATTCCAAAACTAGGGAATTTTGTCAATGAGAGGCAGCAACGTGGCCAGGATTGTAAAAGTGGGTGGGGGGTGGCATAAATTAAACTTGTTTTGACCACACCCTCTTTAACATATGACCACGCCCTCTTAAAAAATTTGGCCACACCCTCTGATAAAAATGTAACTATAATTGAGGAAGAACAGACAAAACCCCAGTGGTTCAACCAAACACACCTATTTTCTCATCAATTTCAAAAAAATTCCAAGGACCATCTTGGCAAAAAAAGTGAAGACAATTGCCTCCTACCCCCCCATATTTGCTACACCACAGATCAGAGCCTATGCATATGTAAGGAAATATAGGGGGGAAAGAGTACCTTTTCAGAAAGTCCATCCTCCACAAGTTCCTCAGATAGCACTCTCCTCTTTCTCTTCTGAACTGCTTTTGGTTCAACTGGTGACCCCCTAGCTGGTTGCCGGCCAGACCTTGTGACACAGACACTGACATCAGGAACAACCTAGAAAATTAAAGACTTTACAAAAATTCATTCTTTTTCAAACAATCCTTTAGCTTTTAGCAGCCTAGCCACGTCACTTTGAAAACATCAACTTTAAAAGGGGTAGGGGCAGTAAACTTTCTCCTCAGAATGACAAAAGAGATTTGGGATCCAGTAAGAAAATTGCCATTTTTCTTTCAGAAAAATTGCTTGAATGTAATGCACTTCTACTTTACTGGTGGGGTGAGGGCTAGAGAAACACTTCCCACTTTTAACCTCAAAACGTAATCAATTTTCTGAAATGAAATGCTTGACAAAACTAAAATATAAAGCTTTATGAGGTCATACTTGGTTACTGACCACATGGCATAAGCATTTGTGGAAAGGCTTCACCTTCATATATTTGTATATAAATGCAGCTTTTGAAATTTAATTGACAAATCAAAAAACACTACAAACATAAAAGAGGTAATCAAAATTGTTGAATTATACTAGTCACCTTTTATAAGCCATTTGGTATATAATTAAAAATGATTACTTCAACTACTAAAATGATACAAAACAATAAATAAACAAAAGTACTAATATAATAACAATAATCTAGGGATCCTCCTGCATGAGGGAAGTGGAGGCAATCACACCCCTTCCTTCCGCTACAGGTACAAGGAGGGTGAGATATACCTTTCTGAGTTAAATAATTCATCATTAGCACAATGATTTTAGATGTATCTTTGGTGCTCTATGAATAACTTAGATAAAATAAAGATATAAGAATCATACTTGGTTATCTTCTTTCTGCCTTGATAATTCTGCACCACGCCTTTCTTTTGCTTTTTCTTTTACCGCTCTCCTTGTCTTCTCTTGTTCTCTTTGCTGGTCCATTCGCTTCAACAAAAACTGGGCGTACACATTAGATCGATCCAGAAGGTTTTTAAGTCTATTAAACCTTTCATCTTCTGGAGCAGCTCTCATGTTGTCCATGACCTGTAAAGTAAGATTCAGAAGTGATGAAAACTATTACCTAATAAAGCATTGTAGATATCCTCTCTCATTATCTTTTACAGCAGCATGGAAAACAGAAATTGATGCTTCTTTTTCTAGAATCTTCTCTCCAATAGAATATTTGGTGATATCTAAGGCCATTCTTTATATGTTCTCAATGCATAGTAATGACTCTGTATGAAAATTGTATAGATAAACTTGTTGCCATGGCAAGGACAGAATTTAAATAGTATATAATCAACAAAAAATATAAACATATATTTATTTAAATTATATATCAAAACTCTATAAGAGCGTTTCTACTCTTCAACACACTATAAAAGGCTTGTTCCTAAAAACCCTTTGGTCTTCATCAGCTTCTGATTGATTTTGAAGATGGAATGCTCAGTAGAACAGTGTTGCGATCATGAATATGATTGACACAATAGTTGGAATGTTTAGTAGAACAGAGTTGCAATGTAATGAGTTGCTTTACTGTATATCTTTCATATACCTTGTCTTGTATATATGAGAGCTACATAGATAAACACAAAAGATGAAAGAGTAAGTGGGCTTGAAATCAGAGTAGTTGAATAGAGTGGTATCTCCACAAAAATTCTCCTGCAAAGATTGATCCTTTTCAAAAGTGATACTTGTGCTAAGATTGACTATAAGACTAACTTTACTAAGGGAGAGTGGTAATGTGCTAATGAGAATAACTGAAAGTGAACATTGGAGAAATATCATGCATTGCATATAAAAGAGGTATAGTTTACTTGGTACCCATAATAAAGAGAGAAGAGAGCTCAATCTTTGGAAATAAAGTAATGAGAAACATGATGCAAATGCAAAGACAACACATTGGTAGATACATGCAGCAGATACAGTCAGCATATGTAGAAATATGTTAGGAGGCCCTAATTTATCACCCTGCTCACACATTGAAAAATGTTTACATGAAGGTTTTACTTGTGGAGAAAAGTAGAACTTCCCATGGCTAATTTTGTACCAGATACTATGCTAGCTGAGACAATATTGAGCATTTAAACAAGTTACAAAAATCAACAAATTCCAAAGATTAAAATTTGGATTTATCTACCTTCTTTCTACTTTTCTCTGCTTCAGCTTTGTCTTCAATTTCATACTTCTCTTCTTCATCAAACATATTTTGAGTAATAATACTGTTTAAAGATGAACTTGTTATGTTACTGCTTTCATCTAAAAATGATGGGCCTTGGCAACTATCCACATCCATAGTTTCTGAATGTTTGCTACTATTTGCACTTTCAATGTCAAGGAAAACTTTATTATCTATCCTTTTCTCAGAAGGTATAGCAGTTAGTGGTGAATCTTCTGTGGCTATCTCACCATATGTTGAAGAATTAATTTCTTTTGTACAAGCATATAGAAAATTCTCACTAACAGCATAATCAGTAGATCTGTTTCTACCAAAGTGGGATGACAAAGGTGAATCATCATCATCATCTCCCATAGAGTGTGAATTTCCAAAATGTTTTTTATTCTCATCAGCAACAAGTGCATGGGGTTCAAATGGGCTTGCATGTTCTAACATAATTCCATCATCATTACTAGCAGTACCTTCAGGAACCATAGAACAATCAAAATACTCGAAACTTATAGTTGAATCAAGTTCCTTTGTAGTTTGGTAGTCTTTTGCTTCATTTTCACTTGAATCCGACTTAAGGACAGTCCTATCAATTTCAAGTGACAAATCAGTTGCTGCAGTTCCTACATGCGAGGGCAACCCATTTTCAACATCCAGAGTGGATCTTTCACATGGCAAATCTGAACTAATTTCAGTTAATTCTGAAGAGGATTTGTGAGGTGCATCTTCTTTTGAAGTAAACAAAGGGTCTTCTAACTTCACATCAGATCTCAGATTGCCAGCTTCATTCTTTGTTTTCCAAAATATGTTAGAAAAACTACCATTTTCATCACTGCTATTATCTAGGAGTAAAGTCTTCCCACTGCATTCCCATTCCTTTCCTTCCACATTTTCTGCTAACTCATCTGATGTCCAAACTGTATTGTTGCATGTACTGTCAAATTTACTTTTACATCCATTGCTAATTTTCTCTACATCTGCTGTGTCAGCTTCCTCTCTATTCTCCAATGTATCAGTGATTCCATTGCAAGCCAAGTTACAGATGCCCTTATCATTTTCTTTGGTAGCATGACAGGATTCAAGAGCATCAATGCTGCACACCTTTCTGTCTTTGTCAACTACCCTCATTGATAGAGCATCAGACTCTGTGACCTCGCCACCTTCCTCTCCATTCTGGCTAGCTTTGTTGTCATTTTTTCCAAGGTAGTTCATTATCTAAAAAGCAACATTGAAATTTTGAAACTATGCAACTCAAGTCAGGGAAGAAGGAGGCATTCAAAAAGTGGGGGCACATGCATTCAAGGGAATCCTTACCAACAAAAAAGAGCACTATGTAAGCTGAAAAGGGGCACTTTACATATGAAATGGAGAAACAGTGGGGGATGTACCCTCTGAATCCCCCAGTTCCTATGTCAATGCTTCAAGTACAACAACTCTCGTATGCTACAGGTCATACTATAAGTCTAGTACTACAACTCAAGTTAAGCTAGAAATGCATGACATCAAGTTATAAAGCACTTCAGAATGTGGGGCTCATTACAGCATTGGCATTGACAAGAATTTAGACATGCTCCAAGGGGATAGAGCAGCTAACAAGAAAGTGATAATGCAATATAAATGAAAGGTGAGAGGCAAGGTTGGATTGAAGAGACTATCATTAGGGGGTTTGGACTATGAAGGGTGTTGGGCTCTCCAAGATGTTTGGATAATGAACTGCCATCATTTTACCCTTTCACTATTGTCCTACCCTAAAAACTTGTTTTTTGTTTTAGAAACCTCAAACCTTGATAATTTAAATATAAAGCTGATAATACAAAAAATGCTAATGTTTGGAAACTTCTCTTGGGGATTTCGACAAAGAAATATCAAGCTTAAATTTGTCTTGATTTAAGTTTCAAACATCTATCAGCAAGCTAGTTGATGTCTATGCTATAAATTATATAAAGTTAAATGAAGAAAAATGTATTTGAAAATTGCATCAAAGCTGGATGTACTAAATGGCATGACTATATTGGGGGTGGTGCATTTCTTACATCCCCAGCAAATCTAGCTTTGGTCAGAAGGGGTTGTAAAAGAACTGGCTGGATTGATGACATCAAGAAATAACCAGGATGAAAAGCGTGCATAAACAGTCAAAAATGAAGAGTAAAAAGGGTCATTATAAAGGCAGGTAACTACTTACATCACTAAAATATGTACATATATTTTATGGATTCTTGAATATAATTCCACTTACTAAGTGATCCCGCATATACTACCCCATGTGAAGCATACAGAAACACAAAAATGATATTCAAAAATGCCAAGAACTAATTGGGGAAATAACATATCTTTGTACTCAGGCATGGCACTACTGGGGGGTTTGGGATGCTGTAGCCCCCCACAATACAATAGGTGCTGTTCATCAAAATTCTTTGGCTTCACTCACTGTTGACACTTTGGCAGCACTAGCTCCCCCTCCCACCCCCACTCCCAGCAGTTCTTCAATGCCACCAGTACTGTTTGTACCAATTTAAATATAACCTAAATACAAAACTGGCCACACCCATACCCAATTACTTGGTAACACTGGCCATATCCATGCAACTGCCATATTCCTCAGTTTGGGTGTTCCCCACTTTTCGACAAAAGAAGCTACCTACAGGCTACCGATGTCCTAGACTTTTCCAATAAGGACGGTGTCTACCAAGGGTGGTGCTACGGGGGCATGGGGCTGTAGCCCCCATCAGACATCCTAGGTCCCCTGTTAGAAGGTAAAATACTCTTTTCTCCCAAATTTCTAGTTATAGTACCCTGCTATACGTATTCTAGCCCCCTTTTTGGGAGATTCAGCTCCCCGTCAGACCATGCCCTATTGAGAAATGTGTACAATACAATACTTATAAATTTTCCAGAAAGTCTCACTCTCCCAATTGTCTTTTAAAACGTTTTCATACCTTCCCCCAATTGTAACCCACCCCCGGTTCCCAGAATTATGCATGGCTGATCCTGTACTTCGGCATGCCTTGACTATTCATTGTTTATGAATGACTGCATATCATACATTGTAAATAAGAAGAAGCTAGACCACATCCAAGAACAACAAAAAAGAATCTAGATTCTAGATACCTAGAAAATTAAACAATTGCTATTTGAATTTAACAAATCTACAAAAGTAAACGCCACCTTCACCCATCTCTCGAATGCGACGTTGGCCTGCTTTTGTAAGGCAAGTGGCGTTTGGCTTAACTCACTACCCCTTTAAGACAAAAAGATCAATTCCTAGACACCATGTATATGCAATAAAGTGTGAATATAAATGGATAAAAAAAAGAACTAACTACAACGTACCGAAGATAAAAATGGCATTTTCATTTGTAGAGTCGTTACCTGAATGCCTAGGTAACGACAGCAGATTGCCATGTGAACAATATTTTTGGCGCGAGTTCGGTAAGTTGCGTAAGTAGCCTCGATCTCAGGAAATTATAATGTCTATTCCTATAGTCTATTCCATCGTTTG
This sequence comes from Cassiopea xamachana, assembly GCA_900291935.2. Taxonomy (NCBI): domain Eukaryota; kingdom Metazoa; phylum Cnidaria; class Scyphozoa; order Rhizostomeae; family Cassiopeidae; genus Cassiopea; species Cassiopea xamachana. The sequence continues at coordinate 3,895,870 of OLMO02000262.1, read as the reverse complement.
ATCAGTTCATCAATGGGGCAGTGTACCATTTTCAAAACACACATGCTAATGCTGCTTATAGATTAACTTTTGCACTATCGATACAATA